>APFE030882296.1:0-45662 GCA_000404065.3 Pinus taeda | reverse complement strand
ATATTTTTGTAAATATTGAAATATTTTATTTTAATAATTATAATGGCCATTAATATTTTTCTAATAAAGAAACAATATTTTTGTAAATATTAAAATATTTTATTTTAATAGTTATAATGGCCATGTAATATATAAGAATAATGGCGAAGCACCACCTAAATTAGCATGGTATGAATTCCCACGGTGGTGATTGAAAAGAAATATAACATTGTTTAGAGAATCTTCGGCGAAATCACACAAATAATCATTTGTCGACGAATTTCGAACCAACCAGTATAATTCATCTAACATTTTAATATGAAATTTAATACACAAAACTCTTGAATCCTATCATTTAACTAAAGAATTTAGTGCATCAGCCATTAAAAAAATTAAATTCTGGAGATGAGGGCTTAACCGAAGAAGTCGTCAAATACTGCTACAGATTTTGGAAGGAATGAACACGCGTCCTCTTGCAGTGGAAATTCAAAAAATATTTAGATACTAAAGCTTGAGGGTTAAAGGAAACGATACATAGGTACCACCTCAAGTCTAACTTAATAGCATTATCTGGGTTCCAACTCAGTGATGGAAACGTCGGCGTTGGAAGGCGGAGCCACCACGGGACTGTGAGATAACCGAGAAGAAGATGTGGTCGCAGCTGAATGCGACAACTGGCCAGAACCGGTAGAATTGGCGCTCTGGGAAGCATGGGACCCTACAAAAGCAGGCTTTGTCGGATTCGGCAGGGTCACAGAATAAGACGAAAGCATCAAATTCACTGTGGACATCTGTGGACGAAGTGAGGCGTCGGCTTGCGTACACAAAAGACCTACATGAATGCATCTGCACGCTTGTTCGTCATCGCATCTTTCAATTATCGATGGATCAATCAGCTGCACAATATCTTTCAGTTTGTATAATCTCCACGCCTACATAACCACAACGGATTGTCATTTCAATATTGAATATACACATGATTGAGAGTAGATCCAACAGATCGGTCTCTCTTCAACTGTATGGTGAAGTGAATAGATATAAGAAATTCATATAAAAATGGATAAGTAATCAAATCCGTAAATTCATACTTCGCTAAACGGTTTATAGATGAACTAAATGACGCAGTAATCCATATAAAAATGGATCAGTAATAAAATTCCCAAATTCATACTTCCTTAAACGCTTTATAGATGAACAAAATAACATGGCGTGGATAAAATAGATATGCTTTATTGGAAATGCAATGAGAACTATATCCAAGTATCTCACCCACTCTACAAGCATCTGCATTTCAGGTGCCAAGTTGTAATCCACGCTCTTTCTTCCTGCAATAAGTTGTAGAAGAACAACGCCAAAGCTATAGACATCAACCTTTACAGACAATTTCCCTTGCATAGCATATTCTGGTGCCATATACCCGCTGCATATCCAAATTAAGGTGTCAATGATTATATAGCGTGGCAAAAATTAAGAATTTTGTAATGATAAAATTAATGCTTTCTGCAAAAGAAACTTAATGCAGGACCCTAGAATTGTCATAAATCGAAAGTTTTTTTAGGAAGCAAACTTAAATCCTGGATCCTAGAATTTATACCCAATAAAGTAAATTCCCAAAATCAAGATTTTTCAAAAACAAAAGTTATAATACTGCCACTCCTCTTGAAATCGGAAGAGATGAGCATGGAGTGAAACATAGACAGAGTGCTGATTGTTTTCGGATCTTACTATGTTCCAGCAACTCTTGTGGTGAGTTGACTTTCATCTTCAGGGAAAAGTCTTGCGAGGCCAAAATCTGCTATCTTAGCATTCAGTCTCTCGTCCAGCAAAATATTGCTCGCTTTAATATCCCGATGAATAATCCGCATTGGCGAATCCTCGTGCAGATACAGAAGCCCACGAGCCACTCCCACTATGATGTTGTAGCGCTTCTGCCAATCAAGCTGGTTGCGTTTGTTTGGATCTGTATCAATGCATGGAAGATCCACTAACTAAATGTGTACAAGCAATGATGTTTTTTTTATCGACACACATATTAAAAATGGAAGTCATGACTCACCGAATAGGATTTTATCGAGGCTCTTATTCGGTAAGTACTCATAAACCAGCAATCTTTCTATTCCCTCCGCGCAACAGCCGAGTAGGTTTACGAGATTTCGATGTTGAATTTTTGCCATCAGCCTAACTTCATTCAGAAATTCTTTTTTACCTTGCATGGATCTTACGGACAACTTCTTGACAGCTATTTCTTTTCCATCTTCAGTCGTTCCCTGAGAGACTCAAACCAAATCTGGGCGTTAAGATTTTGTCTTTACTGTGCAATGAATGCAGCCAGCTGATACCTTATAAAGTAGTAGCATCTTACTTAGCCCATGTTACCTTATATACAGCCCCAAATCCACCTTCTCCGAGCTTGTTATTGTCATGAAAGTTTTCCGTAGCAGCTAGCAATGCTTCCATGGTAAACACAATCTGCCGCTCCTCACTGATTTGTGTGTCTTCCTTGACTGGCGCATGACCTATACGAGGAACACACACATCTTCATCAAACAATACAGAGGCAAAAATTGTATGCTGTCTAAATTTGGTTCTTGCAATGATTTGGTAAGTCTGTTTAATAATAGAAGTGAATTGTGTTCGCAAAAAAAATGTTGTCAATACTCTAACACAGAAAACTCTCAGCGCCGCAACGACTAGGGTGATCTATTAGACTCTCTTTGTGTGGGACTTTGACTGCAAGCACCTACTCATCTAGTAACTGTGTATTGACTGTAGGAACTAGCTCCTACTCATCTAATTCCGAATTTAATCATATGCGCCGATAACATTGCGTTAGAGGTTCATATGATCTGATCCCGCCCCCTCACCAACTATCCAAAACAATTTTATGGAATACCTTCAGATCTCGCGAAAACAATTATATAGAATACCTTCGTATCGGTTTCTAAATATGGCAGATTTCAGTCTTCTCCGAGTTGCAAAAAGGCATAAGAAAACCATGACTAGCGAACCACAAAAAACGCCTAAAATCAACGGCATTTTGTTTGAAGACTTTCCTGAGTGGTTGATCCGTGTACTTGATGATGTGATCTGCTTCAGTGGTGCATTAGCCTCTGCAATAGCCTCCGTACTAGCTGGTGCTTTCGCAGGGGGAGGTGGAAGCCCAGACGAATTAAAGAAGGGATATGTTTCATAACGAACCATGCAGCTTCCAATCAGACCCCTAGCCCCTTGCCTTCCCGTATAAACTGTGAAAATATAATTGATTGTATTTGAGAGACATGTTGTGCAGTCGTCACTCGATATATCTCTCCAGCACTGGACCAGACCATAAATCTTTCGAGACAACGAGTCTGTAATTGTTCCTGAAGCAAAAAATTTAGAGCTAGATGCTGCCTGACCTGATAACTTGGTGAATAGGTTCCCCAGAGCCGTCATAAAGGCATCAGGGCTGGAAACATTATTTACATTGTAAAGATACCATCCATCGCCAGTATCCAGTTGTCCGATGAAACTGTAGTTTTCATAACGCAAGAAACAGTCGCCGAGCCAAATTAAACCACCGCTGGCATTACCACAGAACTTCCCAAGGGAAGCGCTTGCTTGTAGGGAACAATTGTAGCATCGTTCGACTGTTGTGTCTCCCGTGCATTGGAGGAGGCCATATACTTGGTCGGGACTTTGGCCATACATACCAGTGTTAAACGCAGTTTGTGAGGTGTGTTGAACAAGATTATCTAAGACTGCCTTCAGATTGCTCTCAAACTTACGGCCTGTTGTGGAGGTAACGTTGGCGCGGCAAGTGTGCTGCTGCGCGTGACAAATATGTGCATGAAGAGTAATGATGATCAAGACAACTATAATTATGCAGAATAGCTTCATACTTTGCCCCATATGGACAGTACTGAAGCAAGCAAGACACTCTTCTATTGAATTCCTTAGGATTGTCACACACGGTGGACGTGCCAAAATTCTAACCTATTCTGCACAGTTGTCCCATCCCATGCGTAGTGGAAGGACGTGCCAATACATATAATGCTCCGCAAAATTCTAATCTATTCCGTACAGATATGCTATACGTAATCAATTCTCAATGGGCTCATAGACCATGTGTCTAGATTCCAAGATTCTAAGCGCATCGCCCAGCCAGGGTATACTTCCGGTACAGAGTCAATGAAACCATGTGCAAAGACCAAACAGGTACAATGACTCCATGAAAAACGTCAGTGATGAAGTCAGATTCATTATGAGCATGTGGGATGTTTTGAAAATTCCAATCCGAATTCATTTATAAATTATAACCTAAAATCATAAAATAATTTCTCTTTCTTTTATTATTATTATTAAATAATTTAAACTGAGTTTACTTTTAATATAAATTAGAAAATTAATTTAATTCATGAAAAATACAAATTGGTGTAATAACTGGAGAGTGGGTTCCAAACATAGATTTTCTTTAAAATAATTTTAATCCTAACTTAACTCTTAATATTAATATTTTATAATGATTCATTAAGATAGTTTAACTTTTAATAATTAATATTTTTATATTATTATAAATAGTTTAACTTTAATTCAATATTATAATGAGAGAAATTAACTTATTTCACATCATAAAATTGTAAATGTTTCTAATAATAATAAAAATATCTAAATTATTATTAACTATTATTATTAATTGATTGTCCCCTGACGATGAACCACAAATGGGTGACTTTCGAAACGCGTTTTTGGCAGAAATCTTTCACATGGTTGGTTCGAAAACGCGTTGGCAGAAAGTCTTTCTTAATGCTGATTATTACGCTGAAGCTTCCTTATAACAATGGCATAATCACAGAATCTCAATTCTAACAATTCAATTTTAAAATATTAAATAAAAATTATTTTATTCAGTGTACAGATTACATATTGCTATAAACAAAATCAAAATCAAAAATCTTAATAAAATAATGTCCAAAATAAACATCTTTTTAGTCATATAGCTAGCTTTTTTTAATAATTAAAATCTAAAATTTAATAAAAATAAATTTCGCTTATTTCAGTTGAGTTAGAGATAAAAATAAATCTAGAATTTAATAAAAATAAATCTAAAATTTCGCTTAATAAAAATAACCGACAGAAAAGTTACCGTTTTTAACACTATCCAAACCAAAACTTCAAATAATTAAACAACAACGTCGTAACTATCTATTTCCGCTTCAGGTAGAACGTAACCCTCTGCCCGTCCAGCTTTACTTGTCCCTTCCCTTTGCCTTAGGGCAACATCATCATCGCCGCCTGCACTGAAAATTTGAAAAATAATGCAAATTTTGATTTTATATCATGTGGCCGAATACGATGGATTTGGTCGTGTATCTCTAACTTGTGACTTGACTCACTCGAAGACTTTGAATAAGTGGTATTCTTACGGAAAAAAAGGGTGGTATTCTGGGTTAATGTCTTTAAAATTGGATAGAGATTTATTAAAATTACAATTTTGTAAATTTTAAATGTTTCAAGTGGCTGAATTTATATATATTAACCAAAAAAAAATTTAAATAACACATTTTGAGATTTCATCAAACAACTTCACCGAATTCAAATAAAAAGCTCCCAAATTAAACAACCCCTTATGAACAAGGGAGCTACTGCCGTAGCGGTAGTCCCTGCCGGGGGTGCAAATTCCAGTCGAGTTGCAAGTGTGAATGCAGTTGCTTGCGAACTTCCTCGTAAGCGTTGGCACTGTTCTTTGGACCCATTGCTGCCCTGCAAATCATGACACAGAGAAAGGCAGCCAGAAATGCCTTGATCTCCTTCAATGTATTCACAGCTGGCATCTGTAACAGAACCATATTCCAAATAAATAGAATATATAAATATTGGTTTAGTTAAATTTAAACATGGTTGACAAAATCTATAATCAGCTGCAATCTATCGCTGTATTATGCTGGACATTTGGCTAGGTTCGAATCTCTTAAATGACATAGGCCTTAATATGAGTCGAACTGGTTCAAGCTTTTAGTTTCACCCGTTACAATCAATATTATTGAGAATAGGGGTAAATTATAATCTCCTGGATAATGGTATGGTGCATTGATTTACACCGAAAAATAACACCCAAACTACCCGAATAGCATTTAGAATGTGGAAATTTATCCTGAATGTATTTAATTAAAAAAAAATACAGCAACTAATCAAGGGAATTGGGATTTCAACTTACAAAAGCTGTGAAATTGTAGCAATTGCCTCCGAAGGAATGACAGAGCCAAACATCATTCTCGAAATCATACACGTCCAACATTAGCCCTCTAGTACCATTCTGCAAAATTTCCCCCAAATTAAATACCCTTGTTGCTCAAAGTCTCGGCTAAATTCCAATGATTCAAATACCCTAATTGCCCTGAAATATTTTACAGGCCATACATACATTAAGCTGATCCGTAACGCTAACTTCTTGGTTATTGAAAGTGATCCTTTGGACACCCGTGTACGATTTTTCTCCGATGATTGAATAAGAATTGTGTGTCGTCAGCCATGAGTATTTATTGAAAGGCAAACCGCCCACCTGAACAGAAATAGAAGAAAATGTCAATGATTTGCAGAGAAATTAAACGAAAATCAATCAGAATCTTTCAAAGTTGAGAATGATGCCTGTAAAGATGGATCTGTAGTTTTAGTCCTGGTGCATCTGTAATTCATGTCGCCCACTGAACTACACGATATGCATTGAAGACCCGCGACACAGTCACTGTCCTTTGTACAAATGTCATGGACCTGTTGGGAAAAAAAAGGGAGAAACGAATGAGAATAGCCTCTTATTGCCCTGATTGATTCTAAGATTATTAGAGCCAAAATAGCAGATGTCGGCAATGCGATTTGATCCCACGACCTGGCAACTCCCACTGGAACAAGCTGCTCCTGCGCCACTCGCGGGCAAAAGCACAATTGCGGCCATGAACAAGATGATCCCCAGATTCGCCATGGAAGCGCGCTTCCCTGCGGTGGGACATGTTCCAGTTAGACAAGAAAACATAGGAAAATAAAAGATGGAGTTTATGCTGCCCGAAGATAATAGATAGAATACAGAATACTGTGCAATGGGCGTATCGATTCACTTAGAAAACTTAGCATAAAAAACTTAGGCTAACGCAAGTTGAGCGTATCGGGCGACGTGAGGCCGGCAATAAGACCTCCAAACAAAAACTTTGGATAAAATTTTTTTGCCAGGAAATTGCGCAGGTAAACTTTGGTTAAGTAGTAAATAGCGGGCACATATTTGCGGTCAACGCATCAACTAATAGCCAGTTGACTGCGTATCGAACGCTAATAGTCCCAGGCAGGGACTAATAATCAATTAATACAGTCCATGTCCAAAACAAATAGTAAATTGATCCCTCAACAACTACTGAATTTATTATTATGCCGGGATTATGTATATATTTTCTCCATTCGGTGGACAACACTGAATAATCAATACAGCCCAAGCAGAAGATTTAGAAGCAATGATTGAAATAAACAATGAAGTTTTCAATCTTAGGGCAAGAGAACAAAATATATGTGTACACCTATTTATCGACTTCAAATATTTTATACGTATATATATATATATTCTCCATTGGCATGCGTTGTGGTGTCACTTCTCGAATTATAGATAACTATATATGCATTGGGGTGCCACCTCTCGAATTATAGATAACTAAATTTCCTTAGTGTGGGGACACCTCACCCTCACACCTCACGTCTATCGTACTGACCTAATTACATTGGCTAAATGTGACTATTGCATCTATTGTTTTGGGTTTTTAATTAGATATGTCGGTGATTTTTTAAGGACAGGTATTTTTTTAAGCGATAATGTGATTTTTAATTATTTAAAATGTGTTTTTGATATGTATTTATTATTTTGAAAAATTTTATTGTGTAAATTATATAATTTAAACTTAGGATTTGTTATAGCTCTTACAATCACTCTCCAAAATTTTGTCTATACTTTGATTTTCGAGCTTTCTCTTATGTTTACATGAGCTCATCTTTGACTATCGTCAAGTATTCATGATTGAGCTTGATTTATTCTATTCATTTGTTCTTGTGTTTGCTTGATTTCATACTTATCTAATCTTCTTGAGTCACAAGCTAACCTTCCAACTTGACCTTGCAGCAGTCCTGGGCTTTACTCCAGAAATGTGCAATCTTGGAAGGCAAGCCAACCTTGATGATGAAAACTGTGCGATCTAGAATAGCAGCTCAGCCTTGAGCTTGAGAATTGCGCAGTCATGGATGGTCACCCAGCACTAAGCTCACAAAAAGTGCGCAATCCATCCCTTGTGCTCATAAATTGCACAAAGCACTAAGTTAGGAAGTTGCATAGTACTCCGGAATTGCGCAATCTTCCTTCGCAGTGTGAATGGAAAGTTTCCTAAAAAAGCAAAAAAAAATGAAAAATAAATACCTAAAAAAAAGGGATTCACCATTAGTTTCCCGAAGGTGACATAGTGGCTATTTTTAGAAATTTCTTCCAAGTATTGCCTTTTCCTGGATTTTAGGAATGCCTGTCATAAATCCTAATCTGCACAAATCTGTTTAATTGACACCTCTAGAGCTCCTTTGTACATTCGATCTTGGAGCTCTAGCATTCAAAGGGAGATCAAGGAGCCTTCCGTGGAGTTTGTGTCAGTTTTCCCAGTGAGTTTCTTTAGTCGTCTTTGCATTTTTTCTGTCAATTTTTGTATTTCGCTTCTGTGAGTGTAGTTTTGCTTGTTTCCCTTCATGGTTGCTAAAATTTTAGCTTGTAGAAGTGTTGATTTAGTTTTTTGTTCGCCTTTCATAAGTGTCGCATCAATTTTCTTGTTCATGCACACCAGTGATCGTCGTTTCGGCAACTCACCTTGCATATTTGCTTTTCCTTCTGTTTGTTGAGTTTATGCACATAATTCAGATTGATCTATCCATACTTAGTCAGATCCATACCTAAACTTGCATTATCACTTAGATATGCTTGTTTCCTTCACCATCACCAAGCAGATCTATACTTCACTTGGCCATGCATTTCCTTGCCCATATAGGCATTACGCAAGTCCAAGGCTCAAGTTGAGAGCTTGGCCTATGATAATGCGCAATGTGCAATACAGGCTAGCCCAACTGCACATTTCACACTCACACGGCTCAGTCCTGCCACCTTGGCCACTGAGAATACACAATGCACAGTCTCTTCCTGTCACTACCTAGGATGAACTGTGCATTGCGAAGTCTCAAGCCTCAGGCTGCATCACCTGCTGCTAAGACTGCGTAATGCACAGTTCCCTTAGCTGGCCTCCCTCCCTTGCTCTTGGAAATTGTGCAATCCCTCTCATTAATGCATTGGTTTACTGCCTAATCTTTCTGTTAAAGTGGACTTGCAAAAGCTAATTTATTCATGCCACGGGTGCCTTTTTCTTTTTGCAGGTACCACAATGGTTGAGAACTTCTCTCTAGTAGTCACTATTATCATGGCACCCAAGAGAGTTACCTCAAAAGGCACCACAGAAAGCAATATCGGGGAAGCAGTTGAGAGTACACTAGTAAATTTTCTAGTATATTTAGACATTCAACTGTATGTTAAGAAGGAATCGGATCTTACGTGGAAGAAAGGAAACAATTTTTTTTCAAAAAATAGCTTCAAAGCCTAAATAACTGGCACATATACATAAATGTCTAGAAATTAGGGCTACAAAGGGTTGCATGTAGATATCCAACCTTCCCATGTGCAGATATTCTCAGCTAGATTGTTTAACATATTGATGTGAAGACCATGACTTTGAGTAGTGCCTGCAGAAGAAATATTGCTATGTTTCTAGTAGCATATTACCATCGTATGTACCATTTTCCCGAGCTAGAAACACTCATGGATTCATACTTCTATACCACCAACAACTATATGGGAATGAAAGATGTTTTTAAAAGACGGGCGAAAGAGAAATCAAAATTTTGACAGACACCCACCAATACTTATGAGACAAAGTCTCTCATGAGGACCTATCAATTTTTGGTCATCTTTGGCTGCATAATATACGGTCAGTGGAGCACAGAGAGCTTTCCTGAAGGGTGGGAAAACTTATTGAACCAAGTTGTGAAGGATGAGGATGTTGTTCCACTGGTCAGACTTGTTGGCTCGAAAATTAAGTGTCCATGTAGGTAACACCATGAACCCTCCCAAGGGAGGCCAAGCGAGATTTTATATGTCTGCATATTTATTGGATGCAATCTGTGCACATAATGCATTCCCTGGCATAAACTGGACTTGGACACCTCGAGACCTTGTCGTACACATTCATTGCAAACTACTCTCGTACTGCAACCATCGAGGAGTAATGGAGAAGCTAACTAACTAATTCCTCATTCTTCTATACAAGATGATCTTTGAGGAAGAACCACTGTGCATGTCATGTGGGAAAATGGAAGCAGTATTGGAGATCACATATTGGTTTGCCTCACGAGATGACACCTTAGTTAAAGTGTTTGGATGTCATAAGTCATCACATATTTTACCGAGGTATGCGACTGACAAGATTGCCATGCAAGAAGTTTCATATCATCTCTCCACAATGTTCTCAACAACTTTACATAGGAAGAAAAAATCACATTGGCCAACTCTTCCTATGCAAATCAGATTGTACGAGATAAATAACTTGAAGGTCGCAGACACTAAAGGAAAGGCTATCGATAAGTTTTCATATAGTACTCGAGACTTTAATATGTATGATCCCCATGCTATTTGTAAAGACCATTGTGCGAGAAATCACTTTCAGTGGCCTAACGGGACATTTCACTAGCAGGAGGATCCATGGCAGAATTGCTTTAATGCCTTCAAGTCCCACGAGTTGGTCAGTTTTGCAGGAACTTCACAGGTGACTCCACAGAAGGAAGCTACTCCAAAAGTAGTGCCAACATAAGGGAATGACCCCGCGCAGGATAAGGGAAAGAGAAAGTTTGCTTATAGTCGAGGGGGAGAACGAATCCGCAAGATGAAAGCGGATCTAGCTATTATGAAAGAAACTTTAGCAACATAGGCAAAGAGGAAATAGAGGATGCATAGAGAAGAATGGAGGAAGGGGGAAGAACATAGGAGACTGGAGGAAGAAAAGCATAAGAAAGAATAAGAAGAGAAACAAAAGTAGGAAGAAGAAGAAATGCATAGCGTAATAGCAGAAGAAACAACATGGAAATAAGTTGAAGAGAAAGAACAAAACCAACAACCAATAGAGGAGGAGAGCAAACATATGCAGGACTAGGAGCTTGCTCAACAGGTTGAAGAATTTATAGATATCATAGACATAGAGGATGTACGAGAGATGCAGAATCAAGATGTTGACCTGATGCCTAGCACACAATAAGTCATCGTTCAGTCTCCACCACCTCCAATAGTAGAGTCAACTCCAGACAAGGAAGGTGAAGTTATTCCTCTTGATGATGATCTGGTTATGGACACATACAATTTATCGTGTGATGAACTCTAGAAGAAGATTGTACAAGCATGTAAGAAGAATTTTTCAGGATGATCTTGAATCTCCTGCTTTTATGACAGAAAGGGTAATTGTGGTCGGCATTAGGAAGAATCCTAGTACTATTATCATAGCCAAATTGGCCTTCATAGGTGCACAAATTCAAACACTAAGTATTTGATGGCTGAGAAAAAGAAATTTGAAAATAACTTGCAGGTTGTCAAGCAAGAGGTTGAATAACTTCATGCAGAAACTCAAAACACATTTTCCACACACGTCCATCTGGAGGAAATGAAGGCATTGATACTTAGTGAAGTATTGACACTTGGAGAGACCATGTAGAATGTATATGAACATCTTGTTACCGTGCATAAGGCAGTTGTCCACGTGCATGGCTTACATTAGTAGTGTAAATATTTTGTCAAAGCTCTCATAAATGTGCAAGTTGCAATCGATGTTGTGCATGAATGGTCAATGTGATACAAAGGGGCACCGCTTGACATGGAAAATAAAATGAAGCAATGGGTAGATATGGAAAAAAAGAGAGTGTCGATGTTGATCCATAACAACGAGTAGCTTGCCTCATTCATTGGTTACACTCAAGCCTCATGTGCATGGTTATACAACAGCCTAGATTTCTTGGTGAAGTCCCACAGGATCCCATCAGTTGGCACACTCACTGAGTCCAAACCTACGAACCAAGTTAGGAAGGAGATAAAAGAATACTTGGAGAAACTTAGACAAATTTCCACCAAGGGGGATTTGGAAGTGAATAGACAGAATATGCAGAACTACATCAGTGGCCTTGTCCAAGTGATGAAAATGTTGCTCATGCTTCAGAAGGAAGTTGAAATTGGTTCCAAATCATTGTACCCATATGCCATGGAGGCTATAGTCCGCTTCTGGCCCAACACCATCACACATTTTGGGGATGTCATCGTATAGTACCAATCCTAGCACCGATATGTGACCAAGAGATAACAATTGGAAGTTGTTGAGCTTGAGTTTTCCCAAACTCAAGCATGATAATGTTTTGACTGGTTAGGTTGTCTAGTTGGATCTACCATATTTTGTCTTATATGGGTACGAGTGTAAATTGTAATATTATTTGTAATTAATTTGTAAGTGGAATTCCAAGTGTCAATATTAGAATGTGAAGAGTCATGATGTAATGCAATGAGTTATTTTGTAAAGAAGTCGAAGAGTCATGAGGGTAATCCAAAAATCATAAAGGGGAGTTGAAGAGTCACTCCCTCTTATTATACATATAACCTCATAACTCATGTAAAGGGATTTTGGGAGCCAAGATTTTGGATAGGATTAGGCTTAGAATCAAAGGTTTGGGAGTTTGTGGGAGTCTTGGCCTCTCTATAGCATAGAGGAAGTATATTTATTTGGAGGAGCAGGTGATGTTGACTTCACGTTCCACTATTAGGGCTAGTGGTTCATCAATGGTGTATGTATGATTGGAACTTTCACTTAACAAAAACTCAAAGCCGATACATTTTCATGCATATGTTGTAAATATAGTAGGACTACTCTTGTTATGTTCGCAATGTATGCTATTCAACTTATGATTATGCTTATGAACTATTTCGTTTGCATTAGTACAAATCTTGTTGAATGTGTGTTGTTGTATTAATTCATCAATGTTAACTTGTGAACTATTTCGCATATTATCTTATGATGTCATTATGCGCGTTTGTTCCTTTCAATATGCGTACTATTACAAGATTTTAAGGGGCTCACTTATTTTCCCTTCTGTGTGGCAAAACCTTCAAGCATCACACTTTTCTCTCCATAGGGTCACACAATTTTTCTCACTAGAGTCACTATACATCACTCTATGCATAATTGCAGCCAAGGAATATCATTAAAACCCGTTGCATCGGTAACCAGGAAATATTCCGAATGGGACTCCTACACCAAATGGCGTGAGGTCTAATTGGGACTTCATATCAAGGAAATCCCCTGAATATTGGCCAATCTAGCACCATCAACATTTCTGGCAGTAGAAGGAGGGCTAAATGACAAGATGAGCCCATGAAGTTTGTTTGAACTTTTCACACTCGTTAATGGCTTCTCCCCAAATAAGAACCCCAACATGTTTTTCTAGAATTGCAAATCTAGAAGTTCCAACAAGAATCATTGATGACTTGTCAAATCTTAAATTCAATGGCGAGGGTGAAAAAACCTTCTTTGATCATATCACTTGTTTTCTTGAATTTCACACAAAACATAATATTCACTACAAGGATTCTTCCTGTAGGTTGTTCATTCTCATGTTCAAAGGGAACATAAAGGAATGGCGTTACACACTGCCAACCACTTCCATACACTCTTTCGATCATCTTGCCACATAAATTTATGCGCCTTTCATAGGTATGATTACAAATCTGTGTTTAAGAAAATTATGTGATTGTGAAAAGCACTTGATGAATCTCTTGGTGATTTTCACGATCGTTTCATTTATTTTTGCTTTGAATTTTTTGAAGATGATTTTGATTTGCCTTTAATGAAAGAGAAATTCGAATTTCTTGTTGACATTTCAATGAATCTAGATGAATATGAATTTTTCAAAAGCCTACCAACATACCTCGGTATTAGAGCTTCTAAATCTATGATGGATGAGGTTGTTGTACCAAGTGGCTCTTTGTTTCCTTTTAATCAAACAACTCTAGTTTAGAAGGTTGAGGTGGGAGAAATTGAGAATTCTCCGTTGATTTACCACCATCTTATTCCACCCCATATACTTAGAATTCTAGCACAAGTTCGGACTGTAAACCTGGTGTTTGCGATGAAGTGTAATCTCCTCATCCTGCAACCTTTGGTTCCTTTGGTCCTCCGGATTGTGAGTTGTTGTGTTCACCCATTTTGAATATTTCTCTTGATTTTCATGAGGATCAAGTTCTGGATGGAGTTGGTGTTGAGCAACAAACTTGCGATATCATTTAGAATGACTATGTGTGGGAGTTCACATCTGAACAAGAATTTGTAATGAAGGATGTTTATCTTCCTTCTGGACCTCTCTCTCATTATCCCAACATTTTCTGCAAATTTTTCATTCCTGTTGAATCTCGGGAAGAATTCCCTTTTGATGATATTATTACTTCCTATCACTATCAGAACTCATGGGACCTCCAGTTTTCAGTCGAATGCGGAGAGGAAAAACATTCTCTTCCTGATTTTCCCAATCCACCATCTCATCATTCTGAAGAAATAGAGGCTGAAATTTCTTATTTCCAGTCCTCCCCTCTTTATGATTTGTCATATCATGAGGATGCCTCTATTTATGATCTTGAACTTTCTAATCATGGTTGTCATGATATTTTCACCCATTCATCTGGTCACAACTCTGACTTTTCCGTTGTTGATTTTTCTAATTCATCGGTCTTTGATGATTTATTTTATGATGATTTTGAACTTTCCAAAGTTGTCGAGGAACTTCATCCCCATCTGATGGTTATGTCAAGTTCTCGTAGCCTTGAGGCTAGTTCCAATTTCGATCAGAATAATGACGTATCTTCCGAGGCTCCTCATCACGCTGCCACACAAATTGAAAATCATTATGTTTCACAATTTTTGCATCCTCCATCTCGTTGTCTACGTAAATCCTCTTTTTGGACAGAGACGATCCCTCTAGCCAATGAGTGGGTCTAGCAATCGAAGTGACAATCTACTAGACACTTTCCTAAGTTTCAATTGAAAAGAGACATGAAGATGATGGCCTACCTCGTTCTGATGCTTTCGATCTCCTTTGTTGAAGACCTTGAATCACTTGTGTCACGAGCTCGTTCCTGCTGCTCTCAGTGTTTATGCACCTGCACAAGAGATCAAGACACAACATGGCATTCAAATACTAATAGCATATTCAAAACAAACCTACTTAACTGATCAAGGAATGTTAAGCTAAATGATACATGAACATACACATTTAGGGATAATGAACCAGGAGTTGTATATTAATAGAAAATAAAGGGAAGCATACAACCAAGCCTTGATGTTGATATTCTCTCCTTGAATGAATATATTCCAAGTCCAAGCTAAGTTCTCCAAGAACTTCTTCTCCAAGCCAAATGAGTAACATATAGGCACAATCTTAGCATAAAGGTGCAAATAGACATAGACCAACCATTTGGGAATGGGAGAGGATGAATAAATAGGTTGGGAAAGGGAGTTAGGACCTCTCCAAAGATAGGATTAGGCACTCATCTCAAGGAGGTAACTCATAGGGATAAGACCAAGAGGCCAAGTTGGGAGAATTCGACCTCATCTATGCCAAACAACCTCCATCGTATCACTCTGGAAGCTTCTAAGTCACGAACCTTCTCATCCTCTTTGGGAAAATTACTTTTTTGGGATTTTCGCAAGTATAAAAGTGAACAGAGTGATGCCATCGCGGGTCAAGTGCAGTGAAAGAGGTGATCATCATTGTTTTTAGTCTCATAAGCGCAATGATTCTCAAATTAGTGTTTTAAAGCTATTTCTTTTAGGGAAAGATCAAGGAATTTTCCAATGAATGTCTTAGGAAGGATCTGTGCTGCATATATCAATGAGTACACTACATAATGGTCATGTTTTGGGCACTTCGGGGTATGTTAGAGGGAAGTGTAGGAGGTGTAACAAAATACTGTGTAACACATCTGTATTTCAGAATCCTATCGCTTAGTCATTGGAGGAGTCACCTGGAGATCACTATTGAAAAATGCAAGTTTTCTTCTTTCTTCATGTTTTCCCAGTTTGAAAGTTTGAAAGTTTGTTCTAGCATATCTTTGAGTCGTAGTGTGTCTGAACACCATAGTGCATCCACAGAATGCTTCGCATGCACTTTTCTTTCTTACTTTGTTTCATGCATCTTCAAGCTTTGAACATTTTCATGTATATTTACTTATCTTTTTTGTTTGTTGTTATTAATGAATATATTTCTTGACATGAAGTCCCTCGCTCCTATAGGTCAGTCGACGAATCCATGGTTACACTAGAATTTTCATTTTTGCGTAAGTCTGGCCTATTCTCTGTTAGGTTAAGAGTAGGAGTAGTTGTTTTTTTTCATTTGTTTTTGCATTCCGCTCCACTCTTTTCTTTTCATTTCTGTTTAATTGTAGAATAGATTTCGCATGAGGCAGTGTTTGCTTTCTTAAGAAAGTGTGGTGAATTTCATGATGAAGTTGTGCTACTATCAATGTTTGGTTAGTTGTTTATTCCCCCTCTTTGCGTGAATCTTGCATCTTTTAGTCGACATTACTTTGATGGGAAATACGTTCTTAAAAAAAAAACTATAGTGGTATCACGATGGTTGAACCTATAACTAGCACCACCTACTCTAATCAATCTTTTATTTTCGATTAATCCTTGTCAGCTAAGTAGAGTAGAGTAAGGAGGGGAGGAAAACGTTTACAAGTGTGTTAGAGGTATATAAATATCCTTCTCCGAAGGGACAACCTCTCTTTCTCTCAATAAGTCGAGAACCCTCTTCCACCTCACTAAATAAATAAGTGACTATGCAAAGTTCTTTGAACAAAATGAAAAAATGAAAAAAATAAAATAAAGGCGAAAGAAGATAAAGGCTTCCTACACAGAGAGGTGAAGTAAGAAACTTTGTTGGGGTAGTGTCCAGGCTCACTGGCAGAAGAGCAATGCTTGTGTTCCTAAAGTGGCTCTGCTGGAGTACTGTTCAGGCTTGTTGGTAGTAGAGAAATACCAGATATGAAAAATAAGACTTTGACCATTGTTTTCACTTATCTATCTATATACTCCTCATCCCCAATAAAAACAAATTAGTTTGACTTGGCTTGGTTAAGTGTGTCACCGATGAAGAGAATGGTAGGGACTATATCTTTAACACAATCTAAGTGAAGAAGCTACGGTAATGAATGAACTGAACAATATTTACTAAAGGGTTAGACCTTTTTTACATGATACAAGACCCATACAAAGAGCTGTAGTTCTACAAGTGTGTATCCAAGTGTTGTAGCTGCTACAACCACCCTCCAAAATTTTGCTTATGCTTTGATTTTGGAGCCTTCCCTTCTATTTACATGAGCTCATCTTTGACTATCGTCAAGTATTCATGATTTGAGCAAGAATTATTCTTTCCATTTGTGCTTATGTTTGATTTTTTTCATACTTATCTGATCTTTTTTAGTCACAAGCTAATCTTCCCAATTAACCTTGGAGTAGTCTTGTGCTTGCCTCCAGAAACTACACAATCTTGGAAGGAAAGTGAGCCTTGTTGATGGAAACTATGCAATCTAGAATGGAAGATCAACCTTGAGCTTGAGAATTGCATAGTCATGGATGGAAGCCCATAATTAAGTTCATAAAATGCACAATCCATCCCTTCTGTGTAGAAATTGCATAATGCACTAAGTAGGAAAGTTTCCTAGTTCACCAAAATTATGCAATCTTCCTTAGTAGTGTGCATGGAAAGTTTCCTGAGAAAGAAAAAAAGAAAAAAAATCAGAAAGAGAAAAAGAAATCCCTAGAAAATAGGGATTCATCATCAGTTTCCCAAAGGTGGAAGAGTCCTTGTTTTTAGAAATTTCCGCCAAGTGTCACTTTTTCCTTTATTTTAGGCATGCGCGTCATACACCCCAATCTGCCAAAATCTATTAAATTGATGCCTCTAGAACTCATTTGTACTTTTGATATTAGATCTCTAGCATTCCTAAGGAGATCAAGGAGCCTTCGGTGGAGTTTGCATTGGTTTTTCTTTTGTCATCTTTTGTCATGTTATTTGTCGCTTTTTGTTGTTTTTCCTATGTGAGTGATTTTTTTCTTGTTTCTCTTCATGGTTGCTGGTGTTTTAGTTTATATTATCTTGTAGAAGCATTGATTCAATTTTTTGTTTGCCTTTCAGAAGTGTTTCATTAGTTTTCTTGTTTTTTCACACTATTAATCGTCGTTTCGATGACTCTCCTTGCATATTTGTTTTTCCTTCCATTTTTTAGTTTCTACACTAGATTCAAATTGATCTATCCATACTTAGTCATATACATAATTTAACTTGCATTATCACGTAGATATGCTTGTTTCCTACACCCTCACTAGGAAAATATGCACTTCAATTGGCCATGCATTGCCTTGCCTAGCTGGGAATTGTACAAGTCCAAGTCTGAAGTTGAGAGCTTGGCCTCCGAGACTACGAAATGCATAGTACATGCTAGCCCAAATGCACATTGCGTAGTCCCATGGCTCAATCCTGCCACCTTGGCCACTAAGACTACGCAATGCACAACCTTTTCCTGCCACTACCTAGGCTGACAGTCGCACTGCACAGTCTCAAGCCTCAGAATGCATCACTGGCTACCGATACTACACAATGCGCAATTCCTTCAGCCAACCTCCCTCCCTTGCTCATGAAAATTGAAAAATCTCTCACATTAGTGCACTAGTTTGCTGCCTGATCTTTCTTTGAAAGTGGATTTACAAAAGCTAATTTATCCTTGCCACGAGTGCCTTTTCCATCCTGCAAGTACAAAATTTGTTGAGCATTTCTCTCCAGTAGTCACTATTATCATGGCACCCAAGAGAGTTGCCTCAAAAGAAACCACAAAAAGAGGTATCAGAGAAGCAATTGATAGTATGCTAGTAAACTTGCCACTATATTTAGACGCTCCACTGTATGTGGAGCAAGAATCAAATCTTATATGGAAGAAAGTAAACGAAGCTTTTTTAGAAAGTAGCTTCGAAGAAGATCTAGATGACCAACAAGTATACATAAATGTCCAGAAATTAGGGCTACACAACATTTCATGAAGATATCTAGCCTCCTATGTGCAATTTTTTTTTTTGTGTGAATAAGATAGAATATATTACTACATGAAAATTGTATTTACAAAATGCTGGATTGTGCAAGAAAAACTCTCCAACACAAGAGCTAACAACACAAGCCTTCCTAGATTCCTATGGAATGGATTTACATTGAAGCTTGCAAAAGAAAAGAATTATGAGTCTTGTGATAAAATTATGAAGAGTCATGGTGATACTATCTCCCATGTGTTCAAAGGGAGGGGTGACAATGAAGACAATACAACTATCCCAAAATTCTTTATTGCTTATATAGTGCCTACAGATAAGAGCTCTTTGACGACTGAGAGCCAGTGAGAGTAACATTTCAAAAAAGGAGTATGTCGCAGACATTAAGGATTTCCTTCTGTAGGGTCATCATCCAGGTTGATGGGAAGCTCTTAAGTGCTACCTTCCTGTGTGACTGTGGCCATTGGATGACTGGAGGAAGCACCAACTTCCTCCTTTTTTATGCTGGGGGAGCTTTTGACTAGTGAGAGGATCCCCTTGGTAGCCCATTTCTTCAACATAGTGTAATGTAAAGAATCTTTGGTGATGAAGCGACAATGGTGGACTGATTCCACATAGACGACAAACTTGTCCATAAGCTTGTCAATTTTCTCTTCCACTTCCTTGGATATTTCAACCTCCTCCTGCATTGCTAGACTGATGAGTGTTTTCATCTGCCATGAGAGGTTGATTACGTGAGTATAGAGATTATCCCTAGCCCTAGTGAGACTTGGGTTAGGGATCCACACAAATTCCTCTACAACTTCTTCCAAGGACACCCCTTGTCTAAGGACCCTTGCCAGAGCTTCCAGGTTAGAAATCTATTCCTGTGTTTTAGGGTTAACAACTATGGAATAATTTAGGGAAACTCTCCTAGTAAATGACTTGTCTCTCACGATGGGCTAAGAACCCAGGTTGTTCCAATGGGAGGTGCCACAGCTACAGCCTCGACCACGACTGGGATTTGGGCTTGAACCACGCTTAGGTGACATGAAATAAGGATGGGAGATCAACAGGCTGACAGCAAAAGGGAACCGGGAGAAGCAAGGGGCAAGAGCAATCAAGGTGCCAGGGAGGAGAAGGTGTGAGGAGGTATACATAGGGGCTCGAGAGCATCGAGGGGAGGGGATATCAGAGGTGGGGAATGAATGTGGGTTGTGGGAGGTAGTATAGATAGGTGAGGGAGGTTGTATGAAAAGAGGATGATAGGAAAGATGAACGACACCCCAGAGGGGATACAAAGCTTCTGATAGCTCCTTTGGCACAGTTGTCAGTGGGATTACGGCACGAGGTAGATTTCCCTTAGTACTACCTCTGGTCGAGCAACTGTTGTCATAATTTTTACACCGGAGATATCAAAGCAATTAGTGCCAGTGATTCTCATTTTCCTTTTCATTGATGGTCTCACATTAATGACCCAGCCTATTGTTATCCAAGATAATCTAGGCTAGCAAATGTAGACGATATTCTCCTACTGTACCTTCATTTGCTAGTCTGTCAGCCAAGCTATTCCCATTGTGGTTGACATCTTGGAAATGAAGCTTGCTCACCCTCTTTATGTAGAATTTTATTCTTTGGAGGATTCTATTTAGGCACCAGTTGTCTGACACCCTGGCAGCTTCCATGCCTTGTTGTAATTTGCGACTAGCCTGAATTTCCAACGTCAAGTTCCCTTCAATGATCAGGGGTCTAAAGTTGTGGAGTTTGGCAATGGCCAGCCCATGTTCCAAGACCTGTAATTCCGCTCCATTGTTGGTGGTGTTACCAAGATTGCTCACATAGATCCATAATATTTCCCCATGCGAGTTCTAGAGGACACCCCCAAAGCCTGATCTACCTAGGTTACCTTTCACTACCCCGTCATAGTTTAGTTTGAGAGTGCCTATCTCGAGGGGAGACTAGTGGTCTGTATTTCCCCGATTTCGCGAAAGTTTTGAGGGCTTGGAGTACTGGGTGAGATGAAGATCCAAGAGGGTAAGAATACACAGTTCTAAACTGCTAGGAGGGTCACCATTCAGTCTCCACCACCTCCAGCAGTTGAGTCAACTCCAAGCGAGGAAGGGGAAGTTATTCCTCTTTATGATGATCTAGTTATGGACACATAAAATCTATCATACAATGAACTCTAGAAGAATATTGTACAAGTGCGTAAGAAACTTTTTCCAGATGATCTCGCATCTCATTCTTTTATGAGATAAAGGGCCAATAGAAGGAAGAACCCCAGTACCATTGTCGTAACCAACTTGGCCTTCGCATGTGCACAAATTCTAACACTGAGTATTTGATGGCTAAGAACAAGAAATTGACAAAGAACTTGCAGGCAATCAATTTATTAAGATGCATAAATAGGCTGGTGCTCTTTCATGTCTTAAGAGTTGAGAAAGAAACAAATATGAATTTATCACTTTTGATTGGAAATGAAATCGAAAGGACAAATGCTCGAATGATCTTTTAAGTTTAATGAGTCAAAAAGATCAAATGACTGCTCTGGATGATCTAGGTAAAAAGGATTATTGGGCAACTGTGAACTACAAAATACCTCGCGATGAACCAAGAAGTACAAGCAGGAAATCTCCCCGAATGTTGTGTTCGGTGTATCATGTTTGCAAGGCGACCGACTCAACTTCCTATGGATAAAGTATTGCACCCTAGAGGGGTCTCCCGTTATATACTCGATGGTACGGGGAGCACAAATCCATACTAGTGTTGTCTAATGTCAGAGCTAACAACAGTTGTTAGGTTTAAAGATGCCGGAACACATCTCTAGCCTAGACCTTATAGATGTGATTGTTAGATTTCAAATGTGCCTTAGGTTAATTGAGTTCGTTTTAAATTTTATCTTGAGTGATGTCTCAGTTTTCAAGCCTTAGCAATGTGGCTTGAAAAACCCTCAATGAAACTAAATGAGACAAAACCCTTTCAATTCGATGAATTGTCTACACTAGAGAGGGTAGGAGACACATAATCAAATGCAAACAACTAAGCAACTGAAAGAAAAATTATTTTTCACTACTTCACTTAAAAAAAAAAAAAAACTAATGAAAAATACATTGCAATTCCTAATTTCCTGACAACTACATTTCTAAGAGTCCTTCCAAAAGCAAAAAGAGTTCTTTTTCTTATCAAATTCCAATGCAATCCTAGTCTTCAATGATACTGACTACTGTAGCATACTGATGTAGCAAAATAGAATTTCATACTTTTCATGAAATGACGAAATGAATTTTTGGCATACAACACTTCAATGAAAACATTTTCGAGACAATTAACTCTTCAAACAAATGAAAATATGAAAAGAGAATCTCTTTCAGACTAACGAAACATCGAATGTACCAAAAACAAGACAAGCAATGTGATCGTGCCGAAAAAGAAATGTTTAGACAAGCAAACGAAAACTTTTCAAACTTGTGTAATGGGAGTCAAAGTTGTAACAGGATCACAAACAAAATGCAAGGATTAAATGCACTAACAACTCGATTCACTGAGTTCACAATCAGTTGAATGGATGATAGTCTAGATGACCTAGTGTCACTAACCACCCAATGATGCAATAAATCAAGCGGAAAGGTGACAAACCAACAAGAAAACAAAACCAAATGGAAAGAAGCTTTCTAGTCAGGGAGAAATTGGTCTAAAAGGTTTACGGGGTCGAAATCATGAGAGAAAAACACAATGGCCAATATTGGGGAAAAACGCTAATCTTCACTTACATTCATCAGTGTGACTACCTAACTGACAACAAGTGCCATAAGGAGGTTTACATGACTATTTCTCATTATATCGCGTTGATCGGCGTGAATATCAGTGAATTAAGCGCGTTGAGCAAGGAAGCCAAGAAAGATAAATAAATAAATAAAGTTGGGACTAGATTTGCTACTATGAATTTGAAACTCAGACCAGTAAGCAAAGGAAAACAAACAGAACCAAAGGGAAGAAGTGGAACTAGAAAGTTCACACAAAACCATGAAATCTCAAACAAGACAAACAGAAGGATTGTTTCCTCAGTATGGTCACCAATTTGTGGTGAAGTAAAATTATGAGTGCAGACACAAACAATTCCTCTAGCCTGATAATGGGTCTAGCCACAACCGATACATTCTATGGAAGATTTCCTTAGGTTAGAACCAATTAATAGGGCCTACCTTTTAGTATGCTTATCCCATTTTGTGATGACCTTGCTTGCTTGCTCCAGCTATCTCTCGTTTCCTTCTTCAAACACCCGAAACAAGTAAAAGACAACAAACAACAACCATGATAATAGACAAATTGTAATTCAACGTACTTAACAAGTCAAGAAACATTAAGCCATGAACATGTAAGATGAAAAATCATGTAGGAAATCAATTGATAGTTGCATATATATTGAATCAAGAAGAGATTACAACCATTGTCTTGACATTGTTGTTCTCCTCCGACAAAACCAGGTTCCCACACACTTCTGCTAGCATTCCATGATGGCCTCAACAATGATAGTTTTAATCCTCTTCCATTTAGGCTTCACACTAAACCAAATTCACACTTCTCCCTGACAAAACTAGAGAGCTACAATTATGAATAGATTTTTGTTTACTCCAAACTTAATTAGCACTAGCACCAATATTAACACTAGCTTGTACTTGGGGAAAAGGGAGATTTATATAGCATGAATGGATGGGAGGTAGATCCTCTTCTCATGGGATGTCTTATCTCTTGAGGTAGTTCCATCCTTATAGGGGAAAGGAGCCCAAACTAACATACTTGACCCCATATGACCAAACCATTTACCAGAATTCCATGATGAAGCTTCAAGAGCCAAAAGCTTCAGCTCCTTATTTAAAAAACTTCCCATAAGAGGACTGGCATGACTGGAACAACGCTCAGTCGCTCCGGTCAACACTAGTTTTCATAACGCAAGAAACAGTCGCCGAGCCAAATTAAACCACCGCTGGCATTACCACAGAACTTCCCAAGGGAAGCGCTTGCTTGTAGGGAACAATTGTAGCATTGTTCGACTGTTGTGTCTCCCGTGCATTGGAGGAGGCCATATAATTTCGCCGAATACGATGGATTTGGTCGTGTATCTTTAACTTGTGACTTGACTCACTAACTTGTGACTTGACTCACTCGAAGGCTTTGAATAAGTGGTACCTTATCTCTAACTTGTGGCTTGACTCACTCGAAGACTTTGAATAAGTGGTATTCTTACTGAAAAAAAGGGTAGTATTCTGGGTTAATAAAATTACAATTTTGTCAATTTTAAATGTTTCAAGTGCCTGAATTTATATATATTAACAAAAAAATAAAATTTTAAATAACACATTTTGAGATTTCACCAAACAACTTCACCGAATTCAAATAAAAAGCTCCCAAACTAAACAACCCCTTTTGAATAATAAATTAATCCGGGAACCTGTGGTCCAAAACGAATGGTAAATTGATCCCTTTCTCATGAAAACGTCACACGATAATGTGATTTTTAATTATTT
Organism: Pinus taeda; assembly: GCA_000404065.3. Lineage (NCBI taxonomy): Eukaryota > Viridiplantae > Streptophyta > Pinopsida > Pinales > Pinaceae > Pinus > Pinus taeda. The sequence continues at coordinate 20,968 of APFE030882296.1, read as the reverse complement.
AAAATGTGTTTTTATATGTATTCATTATTTTGAAAAATTTTATTGTGCAAATTATATAATTTAAATTTAGGATTTGTTGTAGCTCCTACAATCACTCTCCAAAATTTTGTTTATACTTTGATTTTGGAGCTTTCTCTTATGTTTACACGAGCTCATCTTTGACTATTATCAAGTATTCATGATTGAGCTTGACTTATTCTATTCATTTGTTCTTGTGTTTGCTTGATTTCATACTTATCTGATCTTCTTGAGTCACAAGCTAACCTTCCAACTTGACCTTGCAGTAGTCCTGGGCTTTACTCCAGAAATGTGCAATCTTGGAAGGCAAGCCAGCCTTGATGATGAAAACTGTGCGATCTAGAATAGCAGCTCAGCCTTGAGCTTGAGAATTGCGCAATCATGGATGGTCACCGGCACTAAGCTCAAAAAGTGCGCAATCCATCCATTTTTCTCATAAATTGCACAAAGCACTAAGTTAGGAAGTTGCATTGTACTCCAGAATTGTGCAATCTTCCTTGGCAGTGTGAATGGAAAGTTTCCTGAAAAAACAAAAAAAAAATGAAAAAGAAATACCTAAAAAAAAGGGATTCACCATTAGTTTCCCGAAGGTGACACAGTGCCCATTTTTAAAAATTTCTTCCAAGTATTGCCTTTTCCTGGATTTTAGGAATGCCCGTCATAAATCCTAATCTGCACAAATCTGTTTAATTGACACCTCTAGAGCTCCTTTGTACATTCGATCTTGGAGCTCTAGCATTCAAAGGGACATCAAGGAGCCTTCCGTGGAGTTTGCGTCAGTTTTCCCAATGAGTTTCTTTAGTCGTCTTTGCATTTTTCTGTCATTTTTTGTATTTCGCTTCTGTGAGTGTAGTTTTGCATGTTTCCCTTCATGGTTGCTAGAATTTTAGCTTGTAGAAGTGTTGATTTAGTTTTTTGTTCGCCTTTCATAAGTGTCGCATCAATTTTCTTGTTCATGCACACCAGTGATCGTCATTTCGGCAACTCACCTTGCATATTTGCTTTTCCTTCCGTTTGTTGAGTTTATGCACATAATTCAGATTGATCTATCCATACTTAGTCAGATCCATACCTGAACTTGCATTATCATTTAGATATGCTTGTTTCCTTCACCATCACCAAGCAGATCTATACTTCACTTGGCCATGCATTTCCTTGCCCATTTAGGCATTACGCAAGTCCAAGGCTCAAGTTGAGAGCTTGGCCTCTGATAATGCGCGATGTGCAATACAGGCTGGCCCAACTGCACATTTCACACTCACAGGGCTCAATCCTGCCACCTTGGCCACTGAGAATACACAATGCACAGTCTCTCCCTGTCACTGCCTAGGATGAACTGTGCATTGCGAAGTTTCAAGCCTCAGGCTGCATCACTTGCTGCTAAGACTGTGTAATGCACAATTCCCTTAGCTGGCCTCCCTCCCTTGCTCTTGAAAATTGTGCAATCTCTCTCATCAATGCACTGGTTTACTGCCTAATCTTTCTGTTAAAGTGGACTTGCAAAAGCTAATTTATTCATGCCATGAGTGCCTTTTACTTTTTGCAGGTACCAAAATTGTTGAGAACTTCTCTGTAGTAGTCACTATTATCGTGGCACCCAAGAGAGTTACCTCAAAAGACACCACAGAAAGCAATATCGGGGAAGCAGTTGAGAGTACGCTAGTAAATTTTCTAGTATATTTAGACATTCAACTGTATGTTGAGAAGGAATCAGATCTTACGTGGAAGAAAGGAAACAAAGTTTTTTCAACAAATAGCTTCAAAGCATATCTAAATGACTGGTATACATAAATGTCTAGAAATTAGGGCTACAAAGGATTGCATGTAGATATCCAACCTTCCCATGTGCAGATATTCTCAGCTAGATTGTTTAACATATTGATGTGAAGACCATGACTTTGAGTAGTGCCTGCAGAAGAAATATTGCTATGTTTCTAGTAGCATATTACTATCGTATGTACCATTTTCCTGAGCCAGAAACACTCATGGATTCATACTTCTATACCACCAACAACTATATGGGAATGAAAGATGTTTTTAAAATATGGGTGAAAGAGAAATCAAAATTTTGACAGACACCCACCAATACTTATGAGACAGAGTCTCTCATGAGGGCCTATCAATTTTTGGTCATCTTTGGCTACATAATCTACGGTCAGTGGAGCATAGAGACCTTTCATGAAGGGTGGGAAAACTTATTGAACCAAGTTGTGAAGGAGCGGATGTTGTTCAACTGGTCAGATTTGTTGGCTCGAAAATTAAGTATCCATGTAGGTAACACCATGAACCCTCCCAAGGGAGGCCAAGCGAGATTTTATATGTCTGCATATTTATTGGATGCAATCTGTGCACATAATGCATTCCCTGCCATGAACTGGACTTGGACAGCTCGAGACCCTGTTGTACACATTCATTGCAGACTACTCTCGTATTGCAACCATCGAGGAGTAATGGAGAAGCTAACTGACCAATTCCTCATTCTTCTATACAAGATGATCTTTGAGGAAGAACCATTCTGCATGTCATGTGGGAAAATGGAAGCAGTATTGGAAATCACATATTGGTTTGCCTCACGGGATGACACCTTAGTTAAGGTGTTTGGATGTCATAAGTCATCACATATTTTACCGAGGTATGTGACTGACAAGCTTGCCATGCAAGAAGTTTCATATCATCTCTCCACAATGTTCTCAACAACTTTACATAGGAAGAAAAAATCACATTGGCCAACTCTTCCTATGAAAATCGGATTGTACGAGATAAATAACTCGAAGGTCGCAGACACTGAAGGAAAGGCTATCGATAAGTTTTCATATAGTACTCGAGACTTTAATATGTATGATCCCCATGGTATTTGTAAAGACCATTGTGCGAGAAATCACTTTCAGTGGCCTAACGGGACATTTCACTAGCAGGAGGATCCATGGCAGAATTTCTTTAATGCCTTCAAGTCCCATGAGTTGGTCAGTTTTGCAGGAACTTCACAGGTGACTCCACAGAAGGAAACTACTCCAGAAGTAGTGCCAACATAAGGGAGTGACCCCGCACAGGATAAGGGAAAGAGAAAGTTTGCTTATAGTCGAGGGGGAGAACGAATCTGCAAGATGAAAGCAGATCTAGCTATTATGAAGGAAACTTTAGCAACATAGGCAAAGAGGAAATAGAGGATGCATAGAGAAGAATGGAGGAAGAGGGAAGAACATAGGAGACTGGAGGAAGAAAAGCATAAGAAATAATAAGAAGAGAAGAAAAAGTAGGAAGAAGAAGAAATGCAAAGCGTAATAGCAGAAGAAACAACGTGGAAATAAGTTGAAGAGAAAGAACAAAACCAACAACCAATAGAGGAGGAGAGAAAACATATGCAGGACTAGGAGCTTGCTCAACAAGTTGAAGAATTTATAGATATCATAGACATAGAGGATGTACGGGAGATGCAGAATCAAGATGTTGACCTGATGCCTAGCACACAACAAGTCATCGTTCAGCCTCCACCACCTCCAATAGTAGAGTCAACTCCAGACAAGGAAGGTGAAGTTATTCCTCTTGATGATGATCTGGTTATGGACACGTACAATCTATCGTGTGATGAACTCTAGAAGAAGATTGTACAAGTGTGTAAGAAGCATTTTCAGGATGATCTTGCATCTCCTGCTTTTATGACAGAAAGGGTAATTGTGGTCGGCATTAGGAAGAATCCTAGTACCATTATCATAGCCAAATTGGCCTTCGCAGGTGCACAAATTCGAACACTAATTATTTGATGGCCGAGAAAAAGAAATTGAAAATAACTTGCAGGTTGTCAAGTAAGAGGTTGAACAACTTCATGCAGAAACTCAAAACACAGTTTCCACACACGTCCATCTGGAGGAAATGAAGGCATCGATACTTAGTGAAGTATTGACACTAGGAGAGACCATGTAGAATTTCTATGAACATCTTGTTACCATGCATAAGGAAATTGTCCACGTGCATGGCTTACATTAGTAGTGTAAATATTTTGTCAAAGCTCTCATAAATGTGCAAGTTGCAATCGATGTTGTGCATGAATGGTCAATGTGATACAAAGGGGCACCGCTTGACTTGGAAAATAAAATGAAGCAATGGGTAGAGATGGAAAAAAAGAGAGTGTTGATGCTGATCCATAACAATGAGTAGCTTTCCTCATTCATTGGTTACATTCAAGCCTCATGTGCATGGTTATACAACAGTCTAGATTTCTTGGTGAAGTCCCACAGGATCCCATCAATTGGCACACTCACTGAGTCCAAACCTACGAACCAAGTTAGGAAGGAGATAAAAGAATACTTGGAGAAACTTAGACAAATTTTCACCAAGGGAGATTTGGAAGTGAATAGACAGAATATGCAGAACTACATCGGTGGCCTTGTCCAAGTGATGAAAATGTTGCTCATGCTTCAGAAGGAAGTTGAAATTGGTTCCAAATCATTGTACCCAGATGCCATGGAGGCTATAGTCCGCTTCCAGCCCAACACCATCACACATTTTGGGGATGTCATCGTATAGTACCAATCTTGGCACCGATATGTGACCAAGAGATAACAATTGGAAGTTGTTGAGCTTGAGTTTTCCAAAACTCAAGCATGATAGTGTTTTGACTGGTTAGGTTGTCTAGTTGGATCTACCATATTTTGTCTTATATGGGTACGAGTGTAAATTGTAATATTATTTGTAATTAATTTGTAAGTGGAATTCCAAGTGTCAATATTAGAATGTGAAGAGTCATGATGTAATGTAATGAGTTATTTTATAAAGAAGCCGAAGAGTCATGAGGGTAATCCAAAAATCATAAAGGGGAGTTGAAGAGTCACTCCCTCTTATTATACATATAACCTCATAACTCATGTAAAGGGATTTTGGGAGCCAAGATTTTGGATAGGATTAGGCTTAGAATCAAAGGCTTGGGAGTTTGTGGGAGTCTTGGCCTCTCCGTAGCATAGAGGAAGTATATTTATTTGGAGGAGCAGGTGATGTTGACTTCACGTTCCACTATTAGGGCTAGTGGTTCATCAATGGTGTATGTATGATTGGAACTTTCACTTAACAAAAACTCAAAGCCAACACATCCAACATGCATACATTTTTCGCAATGTATGCTATTCAACTTATGATTATGCTTATGAACTATTTCGTTTGCATTAGTACAAATCTTGTTGAATGTGTGTTGTTGTATTAATTCATCAATGTTAACTTGTGAACTATTTCGCATATTATCTTATGATGTCATTATGCGCGTTTGTTCCTTTCAATATGCGTACTATTACAAGATTTTAAGGGGCTCACTTATTTTCCCTTCTGTGTGGCAAAACCTTCAAGCATCACACTTTTCTCTCCATAGGGTCACACAATTTTTCTCACTAGAGTCACTATACATCACTCTATGCATAATTGCAGCCAAGGAATATCATTAAAACCCGTTGCATCGGTAACCAGGAAATATTCCGAATGGGACTCCTACACCAAATGGCGTGAGGTCTAATTGGGACTTCATATCAAGGAAATCCCCTGAATATTGGCCAATCTAGCACCATCAACATTTCTGGCAGTAGAAGGAGGGCTAAATGACAAGATGAGCCCATGAAGTTTGTTTGAACTTTTCACACTCGTTAATGGCTTCTCCCCAAATAAGAACCCCAACATGTTTTTCTAGAATTGCAAATCTAGAAGTTCCAACAAGAATCATTGATGACTTGTCAAATCTTAAATTCAATGGCGAGGGTGAAAAAACCTTCTTTGATCATATCACTTGTTTTCTTGAATTTCACACAAAACATAATATTCACTACAAGGATTCTTCCTGTAGGTTGTTCATTCTCATGTTCAAAGGGAACATAAAGGAATGGCGTTACACACTGCCAACCACTTCCATACACTCTTTCGATCATCTTGCCACATAAATTTATGCGCCTTTCATAGGTATGATTACAAATCTGTGTTTAAGAAAATTATGTGATTGTGAAAAGCACTTGATGAATCTCTTGGTGATTTTCACGATCGTTTCATTTATTTTTGCTTTGAATTTTTTGAAGATGATTTTGATTTGCCTTTAATGAAAGAGAAATTCGAATTTCTTGTTGACATTTCAATGAATCTAGATGAATATGAATTTTTCAAAAGCCTACCAACATACCTCGGTATTAGAGCTTCTAAATCTATGATGGATGAGGTTGTTGTACCAAGTGGCTCTTTGTTTCCTTTTAATCAAACAACTCTAGTTTAGAAGGTTGAGGTGGGAGAAATTGAGAATTCTCCGTTGATTTACCACCATCTTATTCCACCCCATATACTTAGAATTCTAGCACAAGTTCGGACTGTAAACCTGGTGTTTGCGATGAAGTGTAATCTCCTCATCCTGCAACCTTTGGTTCCTTTGGTCCTCCGGATTGTGAGTTGTTGTGTTCACCCGTTTTGAATATTTCTCTTGATTTTCATAAGGATCAAGTTCTGGATGGAGTTGGTGTTGAGCAACAAACTTGCGATATCATTTAGAATGACTATGTGTGGGAGTTCACATCTGAACAAGAATTTGTAATGAAGGATGTTTATCTTCCTTCTGGACCTCTCTCTCATTATCCCAACATTTTCTGCAAATTTTTCATTCCTGTTGAATCTCGGGAAGAATTCCCTTTTGATGATATTATTACTTCCTATCACTATCAGAACTCATGGGACCTCCAGTTTTCAGTCGAATGCGGAGAGGAAAAACATTCTCTTCCTGATTTTCCCAATCCACCATCTCATCATTCTGAAGAAATAGAGGCTGAAATTTCTTATTTCCAGTCCTCCCCTCTTTATGATTTGTCATATCATGAGGATGCCTCTATTTATGATCTTGAACTTTCTAATCATGGTTGTCATGATATTTTCACCCATTCATCTGGTCACAACTCTGACTTTTCCGTTGTTGATTTTTCTAATTCATCGGTCTTTGATGATTTATTTTATGATGATTTTGAACTTTCCAAAGTTGTCGAGGAACTTCATCCCCATCTGATGGTTATGTCAAGTTCTCGTAGCCTTGAGGCTAGTTCCAATTTCGATCAGAATAATGACGTATCTTCTGAGGCTCCTCATCACGCTGCCACACAAATTGAAAATCATTATGTTTCAAAATTTTTGCATCCTCCATCTCACTGTCTAGGTAAATCCTCTTTTTGGACAGAGACGATCCCTCTAGCCAATGAGTGGGTCTAGCAATCGAAGTGACAATCTACTAGACACTTTCCTAAGTTTCAATTGAAAAGAGACATGAAGATGATGGCCTACCTCGTTCTGATGCTTTCGATCTCCTTTGTTGAAGACCTTGAATCACTTGTGTCACGAGCTCGTTCCTGCTACTCTCAGTGTTTATGCACCTGCATAAGAGATCAAGACACAACATGGCATTCAAATACTAATAGCATATTCAAAACAAACCTACTTAACTGATCAAGGAATGTTAAGCTAAATGATACATGAACATACAAATTTAGGGATAATGAACCAGGAGTTGTATATTAATAGAAAATAAAGGGAAGCATACAACCAAGCCTTGATGTTGATATTCTCTCCTTGAATGAATATATTCCAAGTCCAAGCTAAGTTCTCCAAGAACTTCTTCTCCAAGCCAAATGAGTAACATATAGGCACAATCTTAGCATAAAGGTGCAAATAGACATAGACCAACCATTTGGGAATGGGAGAGGATGAATAAATAGGTTGGGAAAGGGAGTTAGGACCTCTCCAAAGATAGGATTAGGCACTCATCTCAAGGAGGTAACTCATAGGGATAATACCAAGAGGCCAAGTTGGGAGAATTCGACCTCATCTATGCCAAACAACCTCCATCTTATCGCTCTGGAAGCTTCTAGGTCATGAACCTTCTCATCCTCTTTGGAAAAATTGCCTTTTTGGGATTTTCGCAAGTATAAAAGTGAACAGAGTGATGCCATCGTGGGTCAAGTGCAGTGAAAGAGGTGATCATCATTGTTTTTAGTCTCATAAGCGCAATGATTCTCAAATTAGTGTTTTAAAGCTATTTCTTTTAGGGAAAGATCAAGGAATTTTCCAATGAATGTCTTAGGAAGGATCTGAGCTGCATATATCAATGAGTACACTACATAATGGTCATGTTTTGGGCACTTCAGGGTATGTCAGAGGGAAGTGTAGGAGGTGCAACAAAATACTGTGTAACACATCTGTATTTCAGAATCCTATCGCTTCGTCATTGGACGAGTCACCTGGAGATCACTATTGAAAAATGCAAGTTTTCTTCTTTCTTCATGTTTTCCCAGTTTGAAAGTTTGAAAGTTTGTTCTAGCATATCTTTGAGTCGTAGTGTGTTTGAACACCATAGTGCATCCACAGAATGCTTCACATGCACTTTTCTTTCTTACTTTGTTTCATGCATCTTCAAGCTTTGAACATTTTCATGTATATTTACTTATCTTTTTTGTTTGTTGTTATTAATGAATATCTTTCTTGACATGAAGTCCCTCGCTCCTATAGGTCAGTCGATGAATCCATGGTTACACTAGAATTTTCATTTTTACGTAAGTATGGCCTATTCTCTGTTAGGTTAAGAGTAGGAGTAGTTGTTTGTTTTCATTTGTTTTTTTTTCTTCCCTATTTTGTTTTGTTTTAATTTACATTCCACTCCACTCTTTTCTTTTCATTTCTGTTTAGTTGTAGAATAGATTTCGCATGAGGCAGTGTTTGCTTTCTTAAGAAAGTGTGGTGAATTTCATGATGAAGTTGTAATACTATCCATGTTTGGTTAGTTGTTTATTCGCCCTCTTTGCGTGAATCTTGCATCTTTTAGTCGACGATACTTTGATGGGAAATACGTTCTTTAAAAAAAAAACCATAGTGATATCACGATGCTTGAACCTATAACTAGCACCACCTACTCTAATCAATCTTTTATTTTCCATTAATCCTTGTCAGCTAAGTAGAGTAGAGTAAGGAGGGGAGGAAAACCTTTTTAAGTGTGTCAAAGGTATATAAATATCCTTCTCCGAAGGGACAACCTCTCTTTCTCTCAATAAGTCGAGAACCCTCTTCCACCTCACTAAATAAATAAGTGACTATGCAAAGTTCTTTGAACAAAATGAAAAAATGAAAAAAATAAAATAAAGGCGAAAGAAGATAAAGGCTTCCTACACAGAGAGGTGAAGCAAGAAACTTTGTTGGGGTAGTGCCCAGGCTCACTAGCAGCAGAGCAATGCTTGTGTTCCTAAAGTGGCTCTGCTAGAGTACTGTTCAGGCTTGTTGGTAGCAGAGAAATACCAGATATGAAAGATAAGACTTTGACCAATTTTTTCACTTGTCTATCTATATACTCCTCATCCCCAATAAAAACAACTTAGTTTGACTTGGCTTGGTTAAGTGTGTCGCCTATGAAGAGAATGGTAGGGACTATATCTTTAACACAATCTAAGTGAAGAAGCTACGGTAATGAATGAACTGAACAATACTTACTGAAGGGTTAGACCTTTTTTACATGATACAAGACCCATACAAAGAGCAGTAGTTCTACAAGTGTGTATCCAAGTGTTGTAGCTGCTACAACCACCCTCCAAAATTTTGCTTATGCTTTGATTTTGGAGCCTTCCCTTCTATTTACATGAGCTCATCTTTGACTATCATCAAGTATTCATGATTTGAGCAAGACTTATTCTTTCCATTTGTGCTTATGTTTGCTTTTTTTCATACTTATCTGATCTTTTTTAGTCACAAGCTAATCTTCCCAATTAACCTTGGAGTAGTCTTGTGCTTGCCTCTAGAAACTACACAATCTTGGAGGGAAAGTGAGCCTTGTTGATGGAAACTGTGCAATCTAGAATGGAAGATCAACCTTGAGCTTGAGAATTGCATAGTCATGGATGGAAGCCCATAATTAAGCTCATAAAATGCACAATCCATCCCTTCTGTGTAGAAATTGCATAATGCAATAAGTAGGAAAGTTTCCTAGTTCACCAAAATTATGCAATCTTCCTTAGTAGTGTGCATGGAAAGTTTCCTGAGAAAGAAAAAAAGAAAAAAAATCAGAAAGAGAAAAAGAAATCCCTAGAAAATAGGGATTCATCATCAGTTTCCCAAAGGTGGAAGAGTCCCTGTTTTTAGAAATTTCCGCCAAGTGTCACTTTTTCCTTTATTTTAGGCATGCGCGTCATAAACCCCAATCTGCCAAAATATATTAAATTGATGCCTCTAGAACTCATTTGTACTTTTGATATTGGATCTCTAGCATTCCTAAGGAGATCAAGGAGCCTTCGGTGGAGTTTGCATTGGTTTTTCTTTTGTCATCTTTTGTCATGTTTTTTGTCGCTTTTTGTTGTTTTTCTTATGTGAGTGATTTTTTTCTTGTTTCTCTTCATGGTTGCTGGTGTTTTAGTTTATATTAGCTTGTAGAAGCATTGATTCAATTTTTTGTTTGCCTTTCAGAAGTGTTGCATCAGTTTTCTTGTTTTTTCACACTATTAATCGTCGTTTCGGTGACTCTCCTTGCATATTTGTTTTTCCTTCCATTTTTTAGTTTCTACACTAGATTCACATTGATCTATCCATACTTAGTCATATACATACTTTAACTTTCATTATCACGTAGATATGCTTGTTTCCTACACCCTCACTAGGCAAATATGCACTTCAATTGGCCATGCATTGCCTTGCCTAGCTGGGAATTGCACAAGTCCAAGGCTGAAGTTGAGAGCTTGGACTCCAAGATTACGAAATGCATAGTACATGCTAGCCCAAATGCACATTGTGTAGTCCCATGGCTCAATCCTGCCACCTTGGCCACTAAAACTGCGCAATGCACAACCTTTTCCTGCCACTACCTAGGCTGACAGTCGCACTGCACAGTCTCAAGCCTCCAAAGTGTGGTGACTGGCTACTAATACTACAGAATGCGCAATTCCCTCAGCCAACCTCCCTCCCTTGCTCATGAAAATTGAAAAATCTCTCTCATTAGTGCACTAGTTTGCTGCCTGATCTTTCTTTGAAAGTGGATTTACAAAAGCTAATTTATCCTTGCCATGAGTGCCTTTTCCATCCTGCAAGTACAAAAGTTGTTGAGCATTTCTCTCCAGTAGTCACTATTATCATGGAACCTAAGAGAGTTGCCACAAAAGAAACCACAAAAAGAGGTATCAGAGAAGTAGTTGATAGTATGCTAGTAAACTTGCCACTATATTTAGATGCTCCACTGTATGTGGAGCAAGAACCAAATCTTATATGGCTGAAAGCAAACGAAGCTTTTTTAGAAAATAGCTTCGAAGAAGATCTAGAGGAACAACAAGTATACATAAATGTCCGGAAATTAGGGCTACACAACATTTCATGAAGATATCTAGCCTTCCTATGTGCAGATTTTTTTTTGTGTGTGAATAAGATAGAATATATTACTGAATGAAAATTGTATTTACAAAAGGCTCGATTGTGCGAGAAAAACTCTCCAACACAAGAGCTAACAACACAAGCCTTCCTGGATTCCGATGGAATGGATTTACATTGAAGCTTGCAAAAAAAAAGAATTATGAGTTTTGTGATAAAACTATGAAGAGTCATGGTGATACTATCTCCCATGTGTTCAAAGCGAGGGGTGACAGTGAAGATAATACGACTATCCCAAAATTCTTTATTGCCTATACAATGCCTACAGATAAGAGCTCTTCGATGACTGAGAGCTAAAGAGAGTAACATTTCAAAAAAGGATTATGTCGCAGACATTAAGGATTTCCTTCTATAGGGTCATCATCCAGGCTGATGGGAAGCTCTTAAGTGCTACCTTCCTGTGTCACTGTGGCCATTGGACGACTGGAGGAAGCACCAACTTCCTCCTTTTTTATGTTGGGGGAGCCTTTGACTGGTGAGAGGATCCCCTTGGTAGCCCATTTCTTCAACATAGTGTAATGCAAAGAATCTTTGGTGATGAAACGACAATGGTGGACTGATTCCACATAGACGACAAACTTGTCCATAAGCTTGTCAATTTTCTCTTCCACTGCCTTGGATATTTCAACCTCCTCCTGATGAGCTGTGATGTTTCATCTGCATGGAGTGATTGAGTGAGATTCCTGCTAGAGCTTGGGTTAGGGATCCACACAAATTCCTCTACAACTTCTTCCAAGGACACCCCTTGTCTAAGGACCCTTGCCAGAGCTTCTAGGTTAGAAATCTATTCCTGTGTTTTAGGGTTAACAACTATGGAATAATTTAGGGAAACTCTCCTAGTAAAAGACTTGTCTCTCGTGATGGGCTACGAACCCAGGTTGTTCCAATGGGAGGTGCCATGGCTACAGCCTCGACCATGACTGGGATTCGGGCTTGAACCATGCTTAGGTGACATGAAAGAGGGATGGGAGATCAATAGGTTGACAGTGAAAGGGAACCAGGAGAAGCAAGGGGCAAGAGCAACCAAGGTGACAGGGAGGAGAAGGTGTGAGGAGGTATACATAGGGACTCGAGAGCATCGAGGGGAGGGGATATCAGAGGCGGGGAATGAATGTGGGTTCTGGGAGGTAGCAGAGATAGGTGAGGGAGGTTGTATGAAAAGAGGATGATAGGAAAGATGAACGACACCCCAGAGGGGATACAAATATTCTGATAGCTCCTTTGGCACAGTTGTCATTGGGATTGCGGCACGAGGTAGATTTCCCTTAGTACTACCTCTGGCCGAGCAACTGTTGTCATAATTTTTAGACTGGAGATCTCAAAGCAATTAGTGCTAGTGATTCTCATTTTCCTTTTCATTGATGGTCTCACATTATTGACCTAGCCTATTTTTCTCCAAGATAATCTAGGCTAGCGAACGTAGACGATATTTTCCCACTGTACCTTCATTTGCTAGTATGTCAGCCAAGCTATTCCCATTGCGCTTGACATCTTGGAAATGAAGCCTGCTCACCCTTTTTATGTAGACTTTTATTCTTGGAGGATTCTGTTTAGGCACCAGTTGTCTTACACCCTGGTAGCTTCCATGCTTTGTTGTAATTTACGACTAGCCTGAATTTCCAACGTCAAGTTCTCTTCAATGATCAGGGGTCTAAAGTTGTGGAGTTTGGAAATGGCCAGCCCATGTTCCAGGGCCTGTAATTCCGCTCCGTTGTTGGTGGTTTTGCCAAGATTGCTCGCATAGATCCATAATATTTCCCCATGCGATTTCTAGAGGACACCCCTAAAGCCTGCTCTACCTAGGTTACCTTTCACTACCCCGTCATAGTTTAGTTTGAGAGTGCCTATCTCGAGGGGAGACTAGTGGTCTATATTTCCCCGATTTCGTGAAAGTTTTGAGGGCTTGGAGTACTGGGTGAGATGAAGATCCAAGAGGGTAAGAATACACAGTTCTAAACTGCTGGGAGGGTCATTGGGGAATTGAAGAGTGTAAGAAGCAACCATTTCTTTGATAGTTTTCTTGACTATGGATAGAATAACCTCTTCCTGATTGTGGATTCCTCTGAAAATTCTTACCTTCCTCTCCTTCCACACAACCTGCCAAATTATACCTGGTATAAGGTTCGAAGCTCTATTCACCAAAGGATTAGGGGATAGGGACAATCTCCAATTCTCCATGGTATTGAGGATGGAGGAGATATCCATATTCGAAACCTTGAAAACTAAATAGACCCAATTCCACAGCTTGTTCGCGAAGGGGCACTCGCTGAGAAAATGGTTAGTTGTTTCTTCCCTTCGCTCACAAATATTGCATCTAGAGGGACCAATGAGCCCTTTCTTCCTTAAGTTGTCCCAGGTTAGAAGTTTTTTGTGCATGATGAGCCATAAAAAAGGGTGATTTTTGGCTAGTATTTCCTTTCCCACTGTGTCTTCCATTTTCGCTTTGTCTAACGTTGGTCATGGAGTGCAGTGTAGGTGTAAGATTCCTTTAAGTTGAAGTGCCCAGTTGGACTCTTTCCCCATCTGATCTTGCCCTCAATGGTTTCAACTTGAATTTTTCTTTTCTGGTGTTTTCTCGAGAGCTCCTACCACTCCAGAAGGTTAGGTTGGGGTTCCCAATATTTTTCGTCTAACCATTTCCTCTAGTTGTCACTTCCATTACTTGGTTTCCAGTATTAGTTGGACCTGTTCTTGCCCTTATTTTTCATACCTATCCGAATCTATCTAATTTGATCATTGACAAGATCTGGCCTTTGTTTCCAGGCATCTTCCCAAAAGAGTGCTTTGCCCCCATTTCCCACCTCCCAAAAACTGTGATTTCGTATGACTGCTCTATTATCCCAAGCCTGGTTCCATATGGAAGATCCCTTAATGGTCCCATTGAGCTCGATGAGATTTTCATGCGAGTGGGTAGGAACATATTTTTCTTTCTAGATGATGCCCCAGGGGGAGTTTGGGTTTACAATGCATCACCACAACGTTTTGTCTCCCAAGGTTTTCCTTAAGAGCTCAAGGCCCCTCAGACCGAGACAGCCTACTTTTTTGGGTGTACACAATTTGTCCCAAGTCACCAACACCCACTTCTACTTCTTTTCTGAGCCTCTCCACAAGAATTTTCTCTAGAGGTTTCTGAGAGTGTTGGAGATCGATTTGGGGGCTGCAAGGGCAAAGTAAAAATATTGGGGTATGGCCTGTAACACAGACTTGACTAGAACCAAACGACCTATTAAATTGAGAGATCTGAATGTCTAGTTAGCAAGTCTTTTTTCCATTTTGGTGATAAGATATTCCTAAGTTGAACAAGCCAGAGGCTTTTTAGTGAGAGGGACTCCAAGGTATTTTCATGGGAGGTTGCATCTCTGAAATTACATTATTCTAGCAATGTTCCTTCGGATGGCTAGAGGGGTGTTAAAGACAAAAAAAATGGAATTTTCTTCATTTATAGAGGTGCCATAAGTAGTAGAGAAACCTAAGAGGATGGCTTTGAAGGATAAGGATTCTTTGATTGTGGGGAGGCCCATTAACAAGGTATCATCAACAAATTGCTGATGAGTGGAGGGAGGGGCAAAGGTATAAATATTGAGGCCAAATAGGGAATTGGTAGAAGAGGCAGCTGTGATGGATCTACTAAGGCCCTCTGTCATTATGAAAAAAATGAAGGGAGAAATAGGATCCCCTTAACGAATGCCTCTAGATGGGATGAAGGGTTGAGATGGGGAGCCTTTTAGGAGAATCGAGAAAAAAGCCCCTGAGACCATCACCATAATCCATTTAATGCAATCCTTGTGAAAACCAAAAGCTATAAGGACATCATTCATGTATTCCCAACTGATTTTATCGAAAGCTTTAGACATGTCCAATTGCATCAACATTCTAGGCTTCCTCTAAACTTTAAAAGAATGGATTAATTCATGGGAAAGGATGATGTTATCTAGGATTTGCCTTCCTTCCACATAACTAGTTTGGTGTTGGGAAATCAAAAGAGGCAGGATGATTTTTATTTTGTTGGCCAAGACTTTTGATATGATCTTGTATATGACATTACAGAGGACCATAGGACGAAACTTGTTTGGGGAGTTAGCGCCTTCATCCTTGGGAATTAAGGTTGGAAAGGTGGCATTAAGAGCTTTTAAAACAGACTTTTGAATTCTTGACTCCTCCACCAAGGCATGAACCTCATTTTTTAGCATAGGCCATCAGGATTTGTAGAAGTCTATGGTAAATCCATTCAGACCTCGCGCTTTACCATTGGACATAGTCGTAACAACTTCCTCCACGTCTTGCATTGTAACTTTCCTCAATAGCATTTTATTGTGATCCTCAGTGAGGATACCCAAGATGTTGTTGGTTATGTCTTGAATAACCATTTCTTGAGCAATCCTGGGCTCTGATAGGAGAGTGTTGAAGTACTAATTTAGTTCATCTTCCATGTCCTCATGAGAGTGGATAAGTTTTCCTTCTTTATTTTTTAGGGCCAATACACTATTGTGTCTTCTGTGTTGTATCATCGAACAATGAAAGAAAGATGAGTTCCTTTCTTGACACTTTAGCCAGTTAATGTCGGATTTTTTATGCCAATGTTTCTCTTCTTGAGAGACCCTTTCCTCCCAACTTTTTGAAGATTTATATATTCTTGTTTCCTTTGTTCAGTGATGCCCTCATTAATGATTTGTTGTTGCAGGATTTCCATTTTAAGTTGTAGTTTCATTTTGTCAATGATGATGTTGCCAAAAGTTTCCTTGTTCAATAGTTTGATCTTTTTTTTTTTTTATGGATTTCAGTTTCTGCTAGAATTTATACATCTTATTTCTAGTTTGGGGCATCGGTTTACTCCACCATTATTTTATTTTTTCCATGAAATCTAAGCGCTCCAACCAAAAGGATTCGAATCTGAAGGGTCTATTCTTCTAGCCAGGGGAAATGTGAACCTTCAAGGATATTGGCCAATGGTCGGATCCTGATTGAGAGAGAATTATTGCCTCTATTTCCCATGAGGTGAGATAGATTTCTTCTGAAAGAAGGGATCGGTCAAGCCTAGGAGTAATTTTTCTGTCTCCTCCTTGTCTGTTATTCCAAGTGAAAATTCCATTGTTCATAGGGATTTCAATTAGACTAAGGACTTTGATGGTGGACTGAAAGGCCTCAGAGTCCTTATCAAGTTTTCTTGTGCCTCCATTCTTTTCCTTGAGGTTTATCACCATGTTGAAGTCACTACAAAAGTCACTACAACAATTTTTAAAGGAGGGTTGATGGAATCAAGGAGTTTAGATATGCTTTGCAACATCTTGATTCATTCCACAGCTCTATGTGGATCATAGATATTGGTGACACAGATGTTATCGTTGGTGCCAATGGTTTTCAAAATAGTGGTGATGGAGTGTTTTGTGGCAAAAGAGGAGGTAAGATCATACAGAGAGCTTTCCCACATGGTCATGATCCCCCCTACTGATCTAATGGCCGAGTTCATGGTGTAATTGTATTACTTGAAACAATTTTTTTGAAGGAGGGTGAGGTGATCCATCTCAAGTTTGGTTTCCTGAATTAAAAGGATATCCGGTTTATCAACTAGGAGTCTGGTTTTCAAGACTCTTTTTTTTCCATGACCATTGAGTCCTCTAATATTCTAAGAGATGCAATTCATTGGTAAAGAGTGGGAGTTAGGGCTAGGGCCTTTACCTTTCCTTCGTTAATGAGTCTAGCGCCAAGTTCTTGAAGAAGCTAACTGGTTGTTTTCCTTCCTTTTTTTTGACTTGGGCCTTTTAGGTTGTATTTTCCCACTGCCATGTTTTCCGGAATGCCATTAACAAATTGTTTTCAGGTGGTGTTTGACTTGAGCTTTGCTTTAATTCCTCTTGAAGGAGGTATGCTACTTCGATTTTTTGGATTTGGTCTTCTGGAATCACAACCAAACCATTTTTCTTCCCTTCTTATGTTACTGATAAGAGGTCAACTCCTTCCGATGCCTCTTCTATTATGTTTTCCTCCGGGGTAGAGTCCACCAGTACTTGTTCCCTTTCTATGTATTCCTATAAATTCTCGTCTTCCTTGTTGTTGTGATCCAAGTAATGATCCTCTTGCCTCTGGTTTGTTGTGTTTTGTTTATCCTCTTTGGCCTCCTTGTCATTTGATCTATTTGAGAGTGGTTGTTCTTGCAAATTATTCAGAGCTTCAATTTTTTTTAGGCTAGCTGCCTGGTGCTGTTCTTTCTTTCTGTTAGTTTTCTTGTTGTTTTTATTCCTTGTGTTTACTCTGGTGAAACCCGATTCATCCTTTTTCTTGCTAACCTGCTTACTGTTTTGAGGCATTTTATTTTGTGGAAATTCCTTAAATAGGTGTCCATGCTCATGGCATTTTATACACCGTAATGGGATGTGTTCATATTCAATTCTCTAGAGCTAGACTTCATCCATGAATAGTAGTTTTATGGCTTTCGGAAGGGCTCCAGAGACACTGATGTAAACACATATTCTGGCATATGAAACATAATGTCCACTTCATGTGCCCTTAGACATTTTTATATATTCACCTAGTTGGTCTCCAATGCCTTTAAGGAAGGAAGGAGCCCAATAATTAGTTGGCAGGGAGTAGAGGCATACCCAAATCGGGACCATAGTGAAGTCCTCTTTCTCAGGAGTGAAGTTTTCTTTCTAGAATCTCATGTACAATCCTGCAGAGTTGAAGAAGTAGGGTCATCCCTCAAATATTCCATATCTATCTTCTAAGAGATTGAAGATGAATGTATAGAACCCTTTGAACCTAGTTGTAGTCTAATTTCTCCCTTTGGTTTCCATTTGGCTTGAATCCACCAATTTAGTGCTTTCTCTATGGGCCAGATACCCATGAATTTGCATATTACTGCATGTTCTTGCATATAAACTCTATAAATAGCTACCCTCGGTTTTTGGATTGCTAACTCTGGGGTTTTTTTGGCTTTTGGGTTGCAGTTGCTCCTTGGTTTTTTTCTTTCCTTTTGCAGATGTTCCTCTGTGGTTTCTGCCTCCGTAGTTGCTGAAGTATTTGGAGAGGTAGTGCCAGTCGTAGTTTGAAACTCTAAATTTTTCCCTTTATCCTTTTGTTTAGCCCTTTCTTCAGGGCTCATTCTAGAGGAGTGAAAGGTTGTGCATGAAGCTAGCTTGGTGAAAAAAGAAGACTCTTGCTCCTGCGGTTGACCAATGACAATGTCATGAAAGGAGGGAGCCTTAGGGCCATCATCCAACTCCTCCATGGAGGAAGGAGAGGCGAGGGAAAGCCCAGGCATTCAAACACCTCGGCTCTTAGAGGGTAGCTGCCGAGAGAGCATAAGGGATACAAGACCTACAGCTTCATATATTCGGAGCCGTTGCCACCATCATCCAGATATTTCCTTAGATGTATCTAATTCTTATTCCCATGTGTAGATGTTATTAGCTGGATTGTTTCACATATTGATGTGAAGACCATGAATTTGAGTAGTAACAACAGATGGAAGCTTGCTACTTTTCTAGTAGCAGAGTACCGTCATATGTACAATTTTCCCAAGCTAGAAAAACTCATGGATTTATACTTCTATGCCACCAATAACTATGTGGGCACTAAAGATGTTTCTAAAAGTACGTTTCAATAGACACTCATGAATGCTTATAAGCTAAATTCTCTTAGGAGGGCCTATTACTTGTTGATCATCTTAGCTTGCATAATATACGATCAACAAAGAATAATGACCTTTCCTGAAGAGTGGAAAATATTAATGAACTAGGTTGTGAATGAGGGGAAGTCATTCAACTGGTCAGACTTGTTGGCTCGACAGTTAAGTATCCATGTAGGCAATACACTCGACCCTCACAAGGGCAAGCAAGTGAGATTTTATATGTCTACATATTTACTAGATGCAATTTGTTCACATAGTGCATTCCCTAACTTGAACTTGACTTGGACACCTTGAGACCCTGTCGTACACATTCATTGCAAACTTATCTCATATTGCAGCCATAGAGGAAGAACCACCTTGCATGTCACATGGAGCAATGGAAGTAGTATTAGAGATCATAGATTGGTTTGCCTCACCAGATGGCACCTTCTTTAGAGTGTTCGATGGTCAAAATTCGTCGCATATTTTAGCGAGGTATGCCACCGACAATCTTTTCATGCAAAAAGTTTCATATTATCTCTCCACGGGGTTGTCAGCAGCTTTGCATAGGAGGAAGAAAGCACCTTGGCCAACTCTTCCCATGCAAATTGGATTGTATGAGATAGAGAACCCGAAGGTCGTGGATATTGAAGGAAAAGCTATAAAGAAGTTTGCATTCGGTATTCGAGACTCTAATCCTCATGATTACCGTGGTATTTTCAAAGACGACTGTGCAAGAATTCACTGTCAGTCGATCAACGGGGAATTTCACTAGCAGAAGGAGGATCCAATGAAGAATTGCTATAATGCTTTCAGGTCTCGTAAGTCAAATATTTTTGCATGAACTTGATAGGTGACTCCACGGAAGGAAACTACTCAGAAGCAGTTCCAGCAGAAGGGAGAAACCCCACGCAGGATAATGGAAAGAGAAAGGTTGCTTATAGTCCAGGGGGAGAATGAAGCTACAAGATGAAAGTAGATCCAATTATTATGAAAGTGACTTTAGCAGCAAAGGTAAAGCGAAAACAGCGGATGTAGAGAGCAGAATGGGGGAAGAGGGAAGAACATAGGAGATTGGAGGAAGAAAAGAAGAAGCAAGAACAAGATGAGAAGTAGAAGCACAAAGAAGAAGAAAGGAAAGGTGCAATAGTAGATGAAACAACACAGAAACAAGTTGAAGAGCAAGAACAGATCAACTAGCAACAAAGGGGGAGAGCGGAGAAGTGTAGGACCACGAGCATGCTTAATAGGTTGAAGAATTGATAGAGATCATATACATGGAGGATGAACCAGAGCCGCAGAATCGATATGTCAACCTAATGCCTAGCACACAACAGGTCACCATTCAGTCTCCACCACCTCCAGCAGTTGAGTCAACTCCAAGCGAGGAAGGGGAAGTTATTCCTCTTTATGATGATCTGGTTATGGACACATAAAATCTATCGTACAATGAACTCTAGAAGAAGATTGTAAAAGTGCGTAAGAAACATTTTCCAGATGATCTCGCATCTCCTTCTTTTATGAGATAAAGGGCCATTACAAGGAAGAATTCCAGTACCATTGTCGCAACCAACTTGGCCTTCGCATGTGCACAAATTCTAACATTGAGTATTTGATGGCTGAGAGCAAGCAATTGAAAAAGAACTTGCAGGCTTCCACGCAAGAGGTTGAACATCTCCATGCAGCAACTCAAGGCGCAACTTCCACACAGGTCCATCTAGAGGAAATGAAGGCAGTGATACTTAGTGAAGTATCGAAACTTGGAGAGATCATGCAAAATATCTATGAGGAGCTTGTTACCGTGCCTAAGGTAGTTTTCCACGTGCATGGCTTGCATTAACAGTGTCACTACAACAAAACCAGCGATTAGCGCCAGATTTAGCGCCAGATTTTAGTGCATTTTTTTTGTAATTGTGATGAGCAACCTGGCGCTAAATCTGGCTCTATTGT
>APFE030882294.1:0-21540 GCA_000404065.3 Pinus taeda | reverse complement strand
AGTTAGGTAAAGTGTGTTTCTTTACTATGTACTTTTGTAACTTACAATCCGACAGTCACGATATGTAGTGATATGACGGTTCATTCTCTCCTCAGTATTACCGACACTTGGTCCATGGCTTGACACCCGATTGGTCCATGATCTCTATTTAAAGAGCATGGAGGGTCATTTGTAGGTTAACTGTTAATGAGAGAAGCTTACGTAAAATTTCATTCTTTTATTAATAAATTGCCTGAAGTGGCCGCGTTGGCTTAGGCCGTGGACTATTTCCCTCTTTGAGGGTTTTAACCATGTCCAAAATACTGGTGTATTGATCTGTGATATATTTGTGAGCAGTGTCCTTTGGTGTTCTGTCTGATGAACTTACCTTGTAAATTCCTACAACCTTATGGTACAAACACTTAATGAGATTAGCTACTAATTGCATCAACACGGAAAGCGAGACTGAAGGCAATCAATGAACACCAAAAGGTTACCATGTCACATGCATTGTGTGTCACTTTTATATAGTGTATATAAACCTTAAACATGATTAGAGTTTGTTAAAGAAATTTTCTTTATTATGGTTTTTTGTAGTGTAATTAACATTTGCGAGTAGTAGGTTTATGACATGCGGTATCAGAGCCATGTTTCAAAACTGAGACCTCTGGCAACTAATCTAAAAAAATTTTATATTTATATATAATATATATATCTATAATATATAAATATATATAATATATATAGATATATATTATATATATATATATATATTATATATATATTTTATATCATGATCCTTATGTTTCTTATTTAAATTGATAAGCACTAACCTTGTTGAAGCTTAGGGAATCTGTATAACAGCAGACTATGTGAAGAACAGACACTGGACCACTCAGGAATGTGGCTGGTTCTGGACCTACAACATTTCTTGAGCATAATCCTGAAATATATGTGTAGTTAGAAGAGGAGGATCGCAAAAAAAATCTCACAATATTGGAGACAATTCAAGAGTTAAAGAATGAGATGGCTCGCCTATGGGAGGACAATGCAAGATTAACAATGGAACAAGAAAAAATTACGAAAATCCTGTCTAATAGGCAGAATCAACGCCAACCTATTCTCAGCCTTGAACAGGAGCAAAGGTCAGAAGAATAAGATTACCATATAGAACATGAAGGCACCATTAGACGGGAGGAGAATTGGGAGGAAAAGTATGATAATTCCTCAGAGTATCTAACATCAAAGAGACAGAGAGTGGAATTGCAGGGCGAGTTCCAAAAAATTAAACCGCCACTATTCGATGGAGACCTGGAGGAGGCCGCCGAAGCTTGGCTTATTAACATGAATAAATATTTTCAATTATATGAATATGATCACAACCTAAAAGCTTGGTTTCCTATCTTTCAACTACAAGGTAAAGCTACTTTATGGTGGGAAGAAGTCAAGATTGTAAGAGGGGTCAATGAGTAAAATATAACTTGGGAAAAATACCAAAAATATTTTAAGGAAATATACTTGACTGAATGATTTTATGATGAGAAAGAAAAATAATTTCATGACCTGCATCTTGGACAACAAACCATGGATGAGTTCATCACCCGTTTTGCATATCTACTCCATTATGTACCTTACATACGAAAGGAAAAGGCAAAGGTACAATAGTTTGTCAGAAGTTTACCTTTGACTCTGAGAGAAAGAATTGAGTTCGACAACCCCAAGACAATGGATGAAGTCATGTCAAAGGCTACAATATGTTATCAACAAAGTAAGTAGAAGTGAGAAATTCTTGGTAAAAGATGGGTTGATAAGAAAAGTAGTAAGATTTCGGTGTGTAATAGAGGAAATTGTGGTGGTATGGGAAAAGGATTTTCCAAAGGAAAAAATAGTAGAAATATGCAAAGGAATCAGCCCAGATTTAAGCCACTCTCTGAACCCAGAATCAGTGATCAATTTGGTAAAGTAGTTAATGAAGGGACAACAAGGCCTCTAGTACAATGTCGCGGATGTGGAGGCCCACACTATGTTAAAAATTGTCCCCATTGAAAGGGCACCAAATAGATTTCTCAAATACATGAAGCATCAACTTAGGCGACATGGCCGAGAGTATAACAAAAATTAATGCCGCTCTTGAAGATCATCAAGCAGAATATCAGCCGACTATGGTAGAATTTAGTTAAAATTCTTGATCATACTGTGTCTATTTTAATTGACCCTAGAGCTATGTTAAGTTACATTAGTCCTTAAATTGTCGAAAAATGTAAACTACACACCATTAAATTTAAAAACCCTAGGTTAGTACAGCTGGCAACCAGGGCAAAGAGATGTGTGTTGGCAAAGGTCAATAATTGTCCTTTGGTAATTGTTGGTCAGCCTATGTTGGTAGAATTAAACATACTTCCTCTTGGGTCATATGACGTACTGATAGACATGGATTGGCTGGAAAAATGCTAGTTTGTTATAAATTGTAAGACAAACAATATCTGCTACAAGAATGAGTTAGGAGAAAAGCAAGAGATGCAAGGTATTTTGAGGTTGGCACATATTTGACCAATAACTACCTCCCAATTGGCAAAGTGTATCAGGAAAAAATGTCAAATATATGCTATTTAGGTTTGGTATACCAACTCAAAGGACACGTCTACCACCTTAGACAACATTCCAGTGGTTCAAGAATTTGTAGATGTGTAACCTGAAGAGATACCAGGCCTGCCACCCAAAAGAGACATAGACTTCATTATTGAGTTGGTGCCAGGAGCAACACCGATGTCCTGCGCAACCTATCATATGAGCATACCAGAACTAACAGAATTGAAAATGCAACTGCATGAACTGTTGGATAAGAAATACATCCGCCCGAGTGTGTCACCCTAGGGAGCTCCTGTGTTGTTCATCAAAAAGAAGGATGGAACCCTTCGTATGTGTATGGACTACAATCAGTTGAATAAGTTGACAATAAAAAACAAGTACCCCTTACCTCGGATTGATGAACTTTTTGACAAAGTAAAAGGGGCAAATGTATTCTCGAAAATAGATTTATGATCAGGATACCACCAAATTAGAATGAAAGAGGAGGATATAGCCAAAACTGCCTTTAGGATTCGTCATGGACATTACGAGTTCGTGGTATTACCCTTTGGGTTGACCAATGCCCCCGCAACTTTTATGTGTTTAATGAACAATGTATACCTCAGGCTTGTCTTGTAAACTCTCCGAAAACATCAGATGTACGCCAAGTAAAGCAAGTATGATTTCTTCAAGGAAAAAATTTAATACTTAGGGCATATCATTACCAAAGAAGGAATTGTGGTGGATCCTAAGAAGATAAGGACTATAATGGAATGACTAGTACCAAAGGACGTAGCGGATATAAGATACTTCATGGGGTTAGCTAGTTACTATAGACGGTTTGTGGAAGGATTTTCAAGAGTGGCCTATCCTATCACCTCCCTACAGAAGAATGGAAATACCTTTAAATGGACCACCGAGTGCCAAAGAAGTTTTGAGCAGCTCAAGCATCTACTCACCACGACATTGATATTAAGCATAGCAGAACGGAGTAAGGATTATGTGGTGTGTACAGATGCAAGTAAGGAAGGAGTAGGGAGAGTATTAATGCAGGAGGGTAACATAATTGCCTATGAATCTAGGAAACTAAAGTAGTATGAGCAGAAATATTCCACTTACAAATTGGCGTTGGCAACAGTAATCCACACTTTAAAAATGTGTTGCCACTATCTGATGGGGAAAAAGTTTTTGCTGTTGAGAGACCATCACAGCTTGACTAGTTACTTCAACCAGCCTACCTTGAATGCTAGGCACGCTCAGTGGGTATATTTCTTAAGTGGATTTGATTTCGAGATTAAACATCTGAAAGGAAAAGAGAACCGGGTAGTTGATTCTTTGAGTCGGAAGGTTTATTGCATCTATGAAATTTCCAGCAGTGAGGGGTGGACTACTTTCACTAAGATGATTAAAAAAGTAGTAGAACAAGATCAGAATTATCAGCAGATAAGACAACTAGTTTAGAACCCAACCAGCCATGAATACGGACAAGGATATGTGATGGATGTTGCTAGCATGTTGCGTTATGAAAAGAGATAATTTTTACTTAACCAAAATAACATTAAAAACCTTATTCTTGATGAGTTCCATAAAAGTGCCTATGTGGGGCACCCAGTGTATCAAAAATTGATTACTGCACTCCAGAAGGAGTACTGTTGGCTAGGCATGAAAAGAGATGTAGCAAAATATTTAAAGCGATGTTTGGAATGTCAACAAATCAAAACTAAGCATCATCACCCCTCAGGATTATTACATCCACTACCAATTCCGGAGTGGAAGTGGGAAAATATTTCGATGGATTTTATAACAATTTTACCCATCTAAAAGGAACAACGATTATATCATGGCAATAGTAGACAAACTAAGTAAATCAACCCACTTTATACCAGTACAGTCCACTTACAAAGTTGTGCAGATTGCTCATGTTTTCATGCAAAACATTTTCAGACTGCATGGACTACCTAGAGCTATAATCTCTGACCGAGATGTAAAATTTACGTCGGCCTTCTAGAGAAATCTATTTGAGGGATTAGGAACTCAATTAAACTTTAGCACCGCCTATCACCCTCAAACAAACGAGCAAACAAAATGGGTAAATTAGGTTGTAGAAGATATCATAAGATCTTATGTGATGCAGTAGCCAACTAAATGGGAAGACTATTTGCACCTGGTCGAATTTGCATACAACAGGTTATCATACATCTTTGTAGATGAGCCTGATTGAAGGGTTGTACAGATGAAAATGTCGTACATCCTCCAGTTAGGGAGGACCTAAAGACACGTTGATGATAGGGCCCGAAATGTTAAAAGAAATAGAGGAAATGGTCAAGAAGGTGCTAATGAACTTAAAGGCAGCCCAAGACAGACAAAAGAGCTTTTCTTACTCGAAAAGACATTTTAGAGAATTCCAAGTGGGTGATCATGTGTACATGAGGATTCGAGCAAAAAGGAGTACGTTACAATGGAGTGGGTGTGCCACGCCGGCACCTCGGTTTTGTGGACCTTTCCAAATCTTAGTGAGTTGGGCCAATAGCATATCAGCTCACCTTGCCAAGCCATATTCAGGTCCACAATGTGTTTCATGTGTCGGTTTTAAAAAAATACGTTTATGATCCTAAACATATAGTCAATTGGAATGATATATAGGTAAGAAAGTATATTAGGTGAGCTAGAGGAAATAAGTTGTTAAATAAGAAACTAACTTCAATGTTGTGTGTGTTTTAGGTCAAGCCAGAAGGAGAATTCCTGATCGAGCCACTGACTATACTCGACCGAAGAGAAGTAATGCTGTGGAAACGAGTCATTTCCCAGGTTAAAGTGCAGTGGTTGCACTTTGGGGCAGAGGAGGCCACCCGAGAGGATGAGAAGCTCATAAAAGAAGCTTATCCAGGGCTATTTGCAACCGAAAAACATCGATACGATGTTTGATGTCAAGGGGGGAGATGTAATGCTCCCAGAAAACTATAATTATTTTTATTTTACCATAATAAAAAAACTGAACAATTATTGTCATTATTTGTTGAATTAAAAAATATTAGTAATTTTGTTAAATCAGAAATGATTTGGATGATTGGTGGATTTTGCAAATTTTGTTTAAAAGAAGTTGGAAAGGAAATTGCCTGAAAGAAACACTAACTACCCTCCCTAACCAAAAAATTCTCCAAGAAAAAGGAGTCAGGGGAGGAAAAACCATGTTGAAAGGTCAGACAGTAAAGGCAAGAAATGCTAAGTCTGGTGATGACTAGGTAGCATGAGCATTGTGTGTGGAAATACTTGCAAAATATAGTGGTCTTGCGAGTGTGCTTGGGGGGATATGGAATCCTAAAGGACGAATCTCATGGTTGGGAGGTGAAAGCATCAAATACTAAAGGTGAAATTTATCTTGGAGTCTTATTTGTTTTCTTGGAAAACTCAGGCATGTGAAACTCTTCTAGAAATCCGTTCTACTGGACAAGTACTTTCATTTGTATTTGAAGACATTATGAATTTATGAATATAGTTAAACATGTTGAGTTGTAGCTCTTAATCAGGTAATTAGTTGTTACTATTGCAATAGGATTATAGAAGTAAAACATGAGAACGTAGGAGTCTTGTTGTGCGAAGCTGGCAATGACCCCGTTATTGAAGTAGGGTTATTGACTAAACTGAATGGTAGATTAAATTAAACATGCTATTGATGTTTAGCTGAGCAGTGTTGGTAAATGTACTGTTATATTAAGGTAGAGTTTTTGTTTGAGATAATCTATATAATCAAAGTTGCTTAAGAACTATGAACTCCATTAACTAGGTTGGGTGTATTCTTGTAGGAGTATTACTTAAAGCTAACATGTATGAAAACAACACTTAGACAGTAGATCAAACTAACGTTAAAATTAATTAGAAACAATGAGATAGCCACTCATGGGTATTTTCTACAATAACAAAATGAGAGTGGCTAATGAGAGCGTTAAATAAGCACTCTCAAGTATTCACTACACAATTTATGTAGAAAACAATTTTAATGTGGTAAGTAGATACCTGAGATAACTACTCCTATCTCACTCTATGAGTACATATTCACTACAAAATTTAAATAATTATTGTTTAAAATGCATCCATAGAATTAGGAATAATACGATGTTAGAGTTAATTAGAAGGATGTATTGTTGTAATTCATTCCTCTATATGAAATTAGTTAATGTTTTTAGGTTGTAGCATTAATTTGTAGCTATATAATCATTCTCTTCTATGTTGATACCATTACCATAAACTAAGGCTCTATTATGTGAACATGTGCGTTCTAATTAATTAAATCTTTAAGTTGCATAGTTATTCTATCTCTCTATATTGTCATTGTTTTTTTTGTTTTGGTATGAAAACCATGAGGATTGTTGCATGTAACAAATAATGTTGAAGCACTATCCATTGCGATTTGTGGAAACTGGACTCTTGTAGACATAGGTTTTTAGAAAGCTCATCTAGGGCTTCCTACAACTCCCACAGGTACATGGAGTACTTGGTGGTACTATTATGGTAGACATTTAGCAACTATCCTCCATGTTCAACATTACGCATTTCCCCACCTTCTCATATAGATCTAGGAGATTTGTGAAGGAGTCGAGAGTAAATCTTGAAGTCAAATATGACCCCAAATTTTCTATAGCTCAGAGTGAACGATCAATTCTTGAATCTCTAATGCCAATTCTATCTTATTGGTAAAATAACCATTGAGGGTCAGTTCTATCTGACGGGGAAAATAATCATTGAGTGCATTAATCTACAAGGATTTGTTGGCAATGGTGATTCTAAGATTCTCTTGCCACAAAGTATTTGATTCACCCTCTATATCGACCTTGGTGGAGTACTTGTAGTGGGGATTGAACCATGGACCAATGAACGAGCTATCATTCTTAGCTCTAAGATCATTTATTGTTATTTTGCCAAAACATTTAGCTCATTATGATCCTCATTTGACTCACTATTCTTGGAGCTAAATTTCATGTAGTAGGCCTTACCATATAGGGTTGCAATTCTCATGATTTGAAATCCTAGATCTGTTTTAGTAGCATTATGGTTTTCATGTTTGATTTTACCTCTACAAACTTAGGAATTTGTGGAGTTTTGATATATTTAAGAGTGTTAATTCCATAATCAGAGGTGCCAACATGAGTTTTTGGGCTCTAAATTCTAATTTTAGTATCCTCCAAGGGGTTGCAAGTTGACTTGTTAGTTTCATTAAATTGGAACTAATTGTTTGAATGCAAATTCATTTGTTTTTATGGTTCCTTGATTGAGTGATTATGTTGAATTTTTTCTTTGAATGCCAATTCATTTGTTTGTACGTTTCCTTGATTGAGTGAATATGTTGAATTTGTTCTTTGAATGCCAATTCATTTGTTTGTATGTTTCCCTGATTGAGAGATTATGTTGAATTTGTTCGTGAGCAACTTTTCATATATATCTAATAAATCTCTTTCCTTAAGAGAGTTTCATTTTATGTGATCTTCAATATCTCTCCAACTAGAAAAACCCAGACCAAAATTTGCAAAAAAAAGAACTAATTTAAGGCATAATTAGCTAAAGAAGTTGAAGCCACAATGTTGAGCTACATTAATCTAGACTTAAAAAGAAAATTTAGTTATTTTATATTATTTCAATAGTGTAAGTTGCATAGTATAATAGTTTTTTTTAAATGTTTATGTAAATCTAGCATATATTTAATCTATGTAAATGCACTAGTTTGAAACTAAATTTCCTAAAATTACTTCATTGTATAAATTAAAATACTCAAACATCTAAATGTACAAAGAAAATATATTATTGAAAAACATATAATATAGACCATAAACATTAAAGAAAAACAAAGAAAATCACCTAAAATTACTTTAAGTTTTAAATTCACATTTAAAATAAAAAAAATATATAATTTTATAAAGATAATTAAATAATAAAAAATTCACTAAGTCATTCAACCTATAACAAGTAGATCTTTATGTTTTTAAGTAATTTAAAATAAAAATTTAATGATGATGATGATGATGGTTAACGTCCACCGAGACCAAACATTGGTCTATTGGACCTAAAGAAACAAATTATTTATTTTGATTTAAGATTTTATTCCTATGCTCAAAAAGCTTGGAGAGAAGCCTCTCAAGCTTACTATAATTTTGACATTGTAAAAGGCTAGGAAGGTCAGTATTGTAACAAAGATTGTGAAACTGAGATCTAATGTGGTTGTACGCAGGGCACTCTAAGAGGAAGTGGTTTTCATCCTCGATGTTCCTATTTTCACATACCCGCTAAGAGGAAGGGTTTTCATCCTCGATGTTCCTATTCTCACATATATGGCAGATCCTTTCCATCCATGGTGTTTTAAGAACTGCCCAACGACCTGTTTCACTATGGAGCTCATGAGAATACAACTAGAATAAAAAAAACTTCTAAAAAATATTATAATATAATGATTTGAATATTTTATATATTAATTGAATACCAATTTGAAAAAATATATATATTTTTTAAAATATCCGATTTTAAATGATTTTTTTTCTATTTTTCAACCTATAAAAAAATTAAAATAAAAAAACCTATCATCTCATTTTTATTCAATGATAATGATAAATACCATCAACGTCATAAAATTCGAACCCTAGTCATTTTTTCTAATCAAGGGATATAAATAATAATATTACAAAATTTAGAAGTAGAAGTATATTTAGAAAATAACAAAATTCCCTCAACATAAAACAAAATTGGAAAATGACAAAATGTCTATATCTTGAAGCAAAATTTGGAAAAGGCCGGACTCCCCTAGACATTGTTATCACAATACCACTAAGAATCTGTGTTTGTCTTTTATTTAATCAATAGAAGAAGATAAATTAGTCTCTCAACCGAAAGAATTTCAGTCAAACCAAAAAGAGAACTAATATGCTACAGACCAACGTGTTCAAATTAGTTACAAAATATAGCATCAAAATAATTTATATATATCATAATCAAATTGATACATAATTAAGTAAAGACCTACGGCTACAAAACAGATAAAATCTAACACATAAATAAATAAGGAGTTACAGTTCTAGCCAGATAGGAAAAAATACTCTAGCATTTTAAATTTCTAAAGGAACTGTCAAAAAGGTTTTTCTCTTTTTATTCCTAACAAGCAGCAATAATTTATTAAATCATAACTGAAACAATGCAAAACTATTGAAATATAAATTCAAAGTCGTAATAAGGATCTGTATGGAGTGCTAACGAATGTTAATATTCTGTGTAAATTAAAAAAGATAACTTACAGTATTCCAAAACTCGGCATTGAATAAACATGGAAAAACGAACTAATTTTTGCATTTAGAATGTATAAACCCTTGCCTCAGAAGTAATACCCCATCGATAAAAGTTCCATTCATACAAAGTAATTGTCCAAAATATATATAAATTACTAATACAGGTGGCCAACTTGGGCAAAGTACCAAAATATTCCATATTCGGCCAAAGCGGTAAGGTTTATGCTAAGCCTTAAACAAGATTTTGAGCAAACAAAACCTAACTATGGAACCTCAGCTCTAGTAGCTCGAAGATCCTATTTAAACAACTAACACAGTCTTATAGACTTGACCACCTGTTCATAAAACCCTTACCTAAGAAAGATCTAAAGAAAGTCAGAGTACCTTGGAGTGGTCATAAACTTTGAAGCTGATTGAAGAGTTTTTCCGTAGATCCCAGCCAAAATTCTGTCCCGAAAATTCTTGCCTTACACCAAAATAGAAGGGTTGTATTAGACTAAGTGAAAGAATAAAAAACATGCAAGGATGATACTAACTATGCTAAACCAAGCAAAATGGCGAATAAAACCTTAAACCTTTACCTATGGAAAGGATTCTTGCA
This sequence comes from Pinus taeda, assembly GCA_000404065.3. Lineage (NCBI taxonomy): Eukaryota > Viridiplantae > Streptophyta > Pinopsida > Pinales > Pinaceae > Pinus > Pinus taeda. Next base: position 11,127 of record APFE030882294.1, on the reverse strand, counting down.
AGCCCTGTCTCTGTCGATTGTGTTCAAGGGTGACGAATTGGTTTCGGAACCCTCAATGTTTTGTCAAAGTGTTGGAATGAGGGACGAATAGCTTACTGAACCAAATTTACAAGCGGGAGTGAATAACCAAGAATAGAGTAGAGCCATAAACCCTTGAAGTGAAACAATGACCAAATGAAACCACACTACCGAGAAAATATTGTGAGACTTCTTGTGGACCATTCGATCCAGACAGCCAGGGAGAATAGTTGATGGCGGATTTGGATCTTGAGTATTAACATCTAGAGATGGACAATGGGGCAACATGCAGGCATCCACCGAGAATCGGAAAACAGAGAGTAAATACGCATGCATACCATGGCAGGAATTGAGGCTATGGCCTGTACCATTAGGTGCTCAGGCCAACCACGTGCCCAAATGCATTTAAACTCTCGGAATTGATTAACGTTGAAATTCATTACCGTGTACAATCATATCCCATCAAACTTTGTATAATTAATCAAAGAACTTAAAGTCCAAATCGTTTAATTCTCATATGATTATGATAATAGAATATCGATTCTAAAAATAATGGATGGGATAATTTCAGAAGAAAAAAATCTACACATAATAGAACATGTTTAATTGTGCTTGCAAATCATTTGTAATATGTTAATGATAATAATATTTATTTTTCCATGACTGTGTATTGTTTGGGGCATTACATTAATTTTTTTTTTTAATATATAATGTTTCTTAAATAGATGTGTTACATATGGTATCAAAGCACTCAGGTTCCAAAACTGAGGCCTATCAAATAAGGAATAATAAAATCAGTGTTGTGCACGTAAGAGAAAATAGACAGTTACCATGAGGCGAGCTGGAAATCTACAACCTGGTTCCATGTTGGGGACAAGACCTACATCATTTCTGGAAGGCAGTCTTGACGTTTGGGTGTAGTTGGGTGATGATACGCAAAATCCCAACGTAGACCCCTGGACAATTGTCTAAGAACTAAAAGATGAGATGGCCCGACTCTGGGAAAACAAAGAAAGATTGATGCAGGAACAAGAAAAGATTCTAAAAAGCATATCGGATAGACAAAATCATCAGCCACTAGTCCCTAATCTGGAGCACGGCTACATGACTAGGGAACAAGAATTTCGAACTGAAAATATCGAAATAGAAGCAAGAGAAGAAAACCAGGAGGAAGAATCAAGAAAAGTGTCTAATCGTAATACAAAGAAGAAACATAAAATTGAACTCCAATGAGATTTTCATAAAATCAAGCCCCCTCTCTTTGACGGGAAATAAGAATAATTTGCGGAAGCATGGTTAATTAATATGAACAAGTATTTCTAGCGTTATGAATATGATTAAAATTTGAAGGTCCGTTTAGCCATTTTCCATATTCAAGGGAAGGCTACGTTGCGGTGGGAGGAAATAAAAACAGTCCATGGGGTCAATGAGAAAAACATATCCTGGGATAAATTTAAAAAATTCTTCAAGGAAAAATATTTTTCCGAGAGATTTTATAATGAAAAAGCAAAAGAATTCCATGATTTCGGCTTGGGCCAATTGATCATAGATGACTTTATAACAAAATTTACATCATTATTGCGATAAGTCCCTTATATTCGTGAAGAAAAAGCCAAAGTACAGCAGTTTGTCAGTAGTCTTCCACCTTTTATGAAAGAATGGCTAGAATTTGACAATCCAAAAACCATGGACGAATTCATTTGAAAATCATGAGTATGTTATTAGCAAAATAAACCAAAGGGAGATACGAGTAAAAGGTGGAAAAACAACAAGGGAAATAAATTCATTCTGAGCAATAAGGCAAATAAGAGCGCTAGCAAAAGGGATTATATAAAGGTCGAGGTAATCAAAATGTGAATAAACCCAGATTTAAGATATTGAGAGAAGCTAGGACCAATGAACAAACTAGCAGAAATGAAGCAAAATTAATTAACAGACCACCTGTACAATGTTGGGGATGCGGAGGCCCGCATTACATCAAAAACTACACTCAACGCCAGGGAGTAGGCCAGATCTCACAAATCTAGGAGGCATCCACTGTGGGAGAAGTGGCTAGAAGCATCCTTAAGATCAACACAGCTCTTGAAGATCATTAGGGGGAGTTTCAGCCTACTATGGTTGAATTTGAAGATACTATTTTTTACCAGACTTGCTCGATTTTAATAAATCTCGGAGCTACATTAAGTTACGTTAGCCACAGGGTAGCAGAACGATGTAAATTACAAGTTTTTAAATTTAAAAATCCATGGTGAGTACATCTAGCCATAGGAGAAAAAAGAAGAGTTTTGTCTAAAGTAAATAACTTCCCCTTGAAATTAGATGGTAAAGCTATCATAACTAATTTGAATGTGTTACCCCTAGTGTCATACGACATTTTGATAGGTATGGACTGGTTAGAAAGGAGTGGTCCTTGGTAAATTGTAAGGTAAGAGCTATTAGTTATCGAGATGAAGTAGGTGAAAGACAGGAAATTCAAGGTGTTCGGAAACCTCTGCAAATAGGCCAATAGCAGCCTCCCAATTAGCCAAATGCATTAAAAAGGGTTGTCAAATATATGTTATACAAGTAGGGTATGCTGACTCTAAAGATAAATTTGCATCACTAGAGGACATACTTGTAATACAAAATTTTCGAGATGTATTTCCTGAAGAAATATTGGGCTTACCCCCAAAAAGAGACATAGATTTTACTATTGAGTTGATTCCAGGAGCTGCTCCAGTTTCCTGCGCATCTTACTGAATGAGCATACTGGAGCTAACTAAATTGAAAATGCAACTCCAAGAGTTTCTTAATAAGAAGTATATCCATCCTAGTGTATCTCCTTGGGGAGCTCTAGTATTGTTTGTTAAATAAAAAGACGGAACCTTGCAGATGTGCATGGATTACCATTAGTTGAACAAACTAACCATTAAACAAAAATACTCCCTTCCCTGGATAGATGAGCTCTTTGACCAGGTGAAAGGCTCAACCGTATTTTCAAAGATTAATCCCCGTTCTGGGTATCATCATATCAGGATTAAGGAGGGAGATATTGAAAAAAATGCTTTCAAGACGCGTTATGAGAATTGTGAGTTCGTGGTATTACCATTTGGACTAACTAATGCCCCAACAACTTTCATGTGTCTCATGAACAACATATTTGATCAGTTCTTAGATAAATTTGTATTAATCTTTATTGATGGCATACTAATCTATTCTCGAAACATGGAAGAACATAAAGAACATCTTTGTGTGGTTCTACAAGTTCTACAAAAACACCAACCGTATGCCAAATACAGTAAATATGACTTCTTTAAGGAGCAAATCCAATACTTGGGACATGTCATCACGAAGAATGGAATTGTCATAGATGTAGAAAAGATAAGGACCATTATGGAATGACCAATACCAAAGCATGTGGCTGACATAAGATCTTTTGTGGACTTAGCAAGTTACTATCAGAGATTTATGGAGGGTTTCTCCTACGTAGCATATCCTATCACCTCTCTACAAAAGAAATACAAGGCTTTCAAATGGACCCCCGACTGTCAAAAGAGCTTTGATCAGTTCAGGCATCTTCTTACCACAACATCTATTATGAACTTGATGATTCCAACAAGGAATATGTGGTGTGTACAGATGCCAATAAGGAAGGTTTGTGTGGCATATTAATGCAAGAGGTCCGAGTGGTTGCCTATGAATCTAGAAAGCATAAAGAATATGAACAAAAGTACTTAGCATATGACTTGGAACTAACTGCAGTCATTCATGCCTTAAAAATGCAATGCATTACTTATTAGGTAAAAAAAATTGTTAATGACAGACCACCACAGTTTGAATAATTACTTCAAACAACCAACTTTAAATGTCAAGAAAGCTAGTTGGGCAGATTTTCTGAGCGAATTTGATTTCAAAATTAAACGAAAGGAAAACTGGGTGGTAGATGCTTTAAGCTAGAAGGTAAATTATTTATATGAAATTTATTTTAGTGAATCACGAACTACCTTTTTTGGGCAGATTCAATAATCGTCCATGCATAGTGCAACATATAAACATTTATGGTAGCAAGCAAAAATTCTTAACAACCATGAACATCAATTGGGATATGAAATAAATGCAGAAAATTTGCTTATTTATAGTAAAAGGATATATGTGCCTACCCAACAACATCTTAAAAATCTCATTTTTGATGACTACCATAAGACCCCTTATGTAGGCCATCTCGTTGTATAAGAAAATGAATTTTTCCTTGTGAAAGGAATTTTTTTTGCCTGGTATGAAGAAGGAAGTGGCAGAATATTTAGCGAAATGCTTGGAATGCTAGCAAGCGAAGGTTGAACACCAACATCTAGCAGGGTTACTTCACCTATGTCTATCCCAGAATGGAAATGGGAAACAATATCTATTGACTTCATTACCGGGCTGCCTAAATCAAGGAGGCAAAATGATTCCATCATGGTGGTGGTGGACAAATTGAGAAAATCTGCTCATTTCATACACGTTAAATCAACTTATACAACAACCCAAATCACTAATATTTTAGTGCAAAACATTTTTAAATTGCACGACATCCCTAAGATGATTATTTTCGACCAGGATATAAAATTTACATCAACCTTCTAGAAAACCCTCTTTGAAGGATTGGACACACAACTAAACTTCAACACAGCTTACTATCCGCAAACGGATGGGCATACTGAGAGAGTGGGTCAAGTGGTTGAAGACATGCTCTGTATGTACGTAATGCAGTAGCCCACTAAATGGGAAGATTATTTACACATAGTGGAGTTTGCATATAACAATGGGTACCATGCATGCCTTCAGATCATTCCCTTTAAGGTTTTATATGGATGCAAGTGTAGGATACCTTTAAGTTGGAGCAGGCTGGAGGATAAGCTATTACTAGGGCTAGATATGTTAGAATAAATGGAGGGAATGGTGAAAAATGTATGAAATAATTTAAAAATTGCTTAGGATTGACATAAGCACTTTGTTGATCGGAAGATGAATTTTCGAGAATTCCAAGTCGGAGACCATGTCTACATTCAAGTGCAAGCCAAGAAAAATACCTTACAATGGGCAAGGTGTGCTAAACTAGCACCTTGATATTGCGGGCCATTTCAAATCCTAGCTCCAATCGGATTGGTGGCTTACCAACTTTCCCTACTTAGTCGCATTCGTGTACACAATGTATTTCATGTTTCTTTACTTAAGAAATATGTGTATGATGCTAACCACAAAATAAAATGGCAAGATATATACGTTCAATCGGAGGGCAAGTTCTTGGTTGAACCATTGGTTATACTAGATTAGAGAGAAGGAGGGCAAGTTCTTGGTTGAACCACTGGTTATACTAGATTAGAGAGAAGTAACGTTGCGGAAACGAGTTATCACCCAAGTTAAAGTGTAGTGGCAACACTATGGACCAGAATAGGCCACCTAGGAAGATGAATAGGTCATGAGAGAAAGCTTTTAGAGTCTATTTGCAGATAGAAAACATCGGGATGATGTTCCATTTTGAGGGGAGCACATACAATATCCCCCATTGATGTTAATGTTTATTTATTTTTACTGTAACCAAAGAGACTCTTACTATTTTTAAATTATAAACTATTTTTGGAATTTAGTTACGGAAGGATAAATTTTTGCGGTTATGAGTAAACATTGTTTTACCAAGTAATTAGTTATAGAAACAATTATGTGTTAAAAAACTAAATCCTAGAGTATTTTACTGAAAGGATTAAGAGCATAGGGGTATCTAAGATCTGGAGAAGAAAAGGAGGTTGTGCTGAAGGGTTAGACTTTTTGTGAAGACTATGTCTGGTAAAGACCATACAACCAGTGAACATTAAAGTCTCCGAGGAAAAGGAAAACCCTTCAAGTCAAGAGTAGCACGGGGTAGTTTTACCGAATTAGGTAATCTCATGGCCGTAGGGAGGAAATTACTAATATCTTCACTTTCAATTATAGCATTAGAGTAAAAGTAGCCTAATTAAGTGTAACTAGAAGTTAATTTTATATATAAATTTATAAATTCAGACAATTACACAATTTTATATAAGATTATAAAATTAACTAAACCAAAAAAATGAGTATATATACATAATTAATAATTTTTTAATTTCATTTTATAAATCATCCAAATAACTTTTTAAAAGATACATATGGTTAATCATCATACCCACTATTCATATGAAACATTTACCATATATTAGATGATACCTGACTTCTTAAAAGATACATGTTATTAATCATCATACCTACTACTCATCTGAAACATTTACCATATATTGGATGATACCTAAAATTTCAGGAACTATCAAGATTTCCTATGTAGTTAAAGATTTGCAGATCGTCATTTCGAATCCTTCTCATAAACATTATATAGAGGTCACTCGGGAGTGGAGACATCCAGGGTTACTGGAATGACGAGCGTCACAATTAACATTTTAAAAGCCATTATCCCTCGCAGCCTAACACCTTACATCACCTGTCGTGGTTGTTCTGATCTGTCTAGCAGCAAGTAGGGTACTTATTAAGTTAATTACTGAGTAGTTTAATAATTGACTTACAACTTATCTTTCATTCTCTTACTTGAATTATTCACTAAAAATATGTCGCTCCTCAACCTAATTTGATAGATTTGGATTATTCGAAGACTCAATAAAGTCGAATTGGATTATCTGCAGATCTTTGGATTATCTGAAGACTCAATAAAGTCGAATTGGATTATCTGAAGACTCAATAAAGTTGATTGATTATATAGATTTCCTATTTGAAGACGAATTCTATTTGGATTATTTGTAGACAAATTCTATTTGGATTATATAGGTTTCCTATTTGAAGACGAATTCTATTTGGATTATATAGATTTGGATTATTTGAAAACCTTGCAAAGTTTATTTGGAATATTTCAAACCTCTAAACGACCTCAATCTGATTCGACTATGGTTTGGATTATTTGATTTATGGAATATGGTTATTATTTAATTTATTTTCAAGAAGGAAAATATTTTTTTGTTAAGTCTTATTTTCATACCCTGTGAAAACAAACTAATAAATTAATTATTATTAGATATATGGAATTTTCTTTAAAAAATTTCGTTAAATTTTATTTTCCTTTAAGTAAAATATGGAATTTTCTTTAAAAAATTTGGTTAAGTTTTATTTTCTTTTAAGTAAGAAAATGGATTAATAGAAAAGTAAGATTTAAAACTTATTTATTTAAATATTATCAACAAGTTATTTAAATTAACTAAAATTTAGCTTTTGTCAAAACATTTTAATGTAACACCTGAAATAAATAAATATTAGTAAAAAAATGGATTATATTTTGTAATGAATTAAATAGAGTATTGTGATAAAAGTTTTAAATCTCTATAACTATATACTTACTACAACTAGATTTACCAGCAATAAATATGATTCTATGATAAATTTCATGTAAATATATAACTTTAACATTAATATAATAATTGAGCATGTTACGAGTAATATAATTCTACATATAATGTGAGGATGAAGCGGTCTGCGGGCTCTAGGAACTAGGGTTCTGAAAACCCTACGACGGTGCAGTCTGCGCACCTTGCACACTCCCTGCACCTTGCAGAATGATTGGCTGTCAACAACTAACAAACGCGCCTTTGGATCTCCATCGAGGTAATGGGTTTTTGCTGGGGGGGCCTCAAAGCCCTCCCCATCGTCCAATCGCAAGCCTCTAGTGCAACCAAGTGCCCTGTCCTCTGAATCGGGGCACGAAGAAGAGGATCACGAGGGCCTTCCGCGGCAGAAGAATGCAAACAAGTCCACGCACCAAACAGAAGAAGGCAACAAGAAATCAGATGGAAAACCAGAGACAGAGGAAAGGCACAAGATCACATCGAAGACCTATAAACCAGTGGCTACTGAACAGCCCAAGATCGAGTTGTCCAGCCACAGGGTTAATGGAAAAATCGAGTTCATGAAGGACCATGCGCTTATTGGAAAATTTATTGGTTTTTGGTCGACCGAAAAGGCCCTCCAAGGTTGGATCTCAGCCAAATGGAAGCCTAAAGGCCATGTTACGTTGCAACTAGGACCAAAAGGGTTTTTTACAGTGATATTTCTTTGCATAGAAGATAGAAACTGAATCATGGATGAAGGGCCCTATTTCTTCAACTCAGTGGGCCTGTACCTAAGAGCGTGGGTGGAAAGGTTTAACCCAAATAAGGAGGACCTTAGTCGGGCTCCAGAATGGATCAGGATGTACTCTCTTCTGGTGGAGTACTGGGATGAAGACTCTCTCAAGGACATAGGAAATGGGCTGGGGGAGTTTGTAAAATCGGCGAAGGAAACAAAGCTGTGCGAATACACATCCTATGCTCGTATTTGTGTCTTCATGCGACTGGAAAAACCCCTCCCGGACTTGGTAGGTCCTCTTCATGATGATTTTGAATGGGTTCAACCTATGGATTATGAACATGTTCCCTTTTGCAGCCGAAGATGCCATGCTTTAGGTCATGTCTTTAGAGATTGTCCTCTCAATTTCAATTCCCTAAATGTTGCACCCTCAACGAAGCCAGATCAAGATGGATTCATTAAAGTGGCCTCCCGTAAGAGATCTCACAAGAAAGCCCCCTCAGGGAAAAAACCCCAGCAGGATTCCTCCTCCCTTCCTTCAACAAGCAACAATTTTGAGGTCCTTGCTAACCCCTCATCTGACCCACTTCTGCATTCATCCCACAGTCCTAAGCCCTCAGCTTCCCCTGCTACCACTTACCCCTCCGGTTGCCCCCCCAGGCCCAGCTCCCCTATCACCTCCTTGGATGCCCCCAAGATGGCTATCAAGATCTCAAACGGAAAAGCAAAAGACATGGAGGTTGATGATATTCCCAGTCAATCCATAAGCCCAACTTTCATTATAGATGAGGAAAGCGAGGTACAACAAATGGAGGAAGAACCTGAGAGCACTGACCTAAATGGTCTTAACATCCTAGCGATGGAGCAATTCTGCAAAAAAGGGATTATGATAAAATATTAGAGCTCCAGATCAGCAAACTAGAGGTCATCATCTCCAGGGCCTACCAGCAGTAGCAGCTTGGCATCCAACCGGGCAGTCACTGGGATGGAGGCTTACCCCATAAAGACTCCAAAAAGAGAGGGAGACGAACAGATCTCCAGCGAACCATTGTGCTAGGAAAAATTCTAGTGGATTCAAGCAGGTATGCTAAGTTAACCAAGCACTACAAGCCCACCCACATCAGTGAATCATGAAACTGATCTCATAGAATATAAGAGGGCTCAACAGCCGCCAGAAACTCAGATTAATAAAAAACATGATTAAGCAGGAGCAACCACAAATTTTCTGTCTACGAAAAATAAAGTGTAACAATGTCACTCTTGGGAACATTCTTTCCAAAGCATGACGAGAATGTCACTCGTCAGCAGTGGATGCCACAGGGGATTTGAGAGGTTTGGATATTGCATGGAATACTCAAGCAATTGAGTTAACAGACATCCATGTAACTCATCACATGATTCACACAACCTTTCACATTTTAGGCACCAATGTGCATGGTCATCTAACCAAAGTTTATTTCCCACAGGTAGCCAACAAAAAAATAGCAGTTCTTAATACAATAGCAGACCTCAATATCAACAGAGTCCACCCATTGTGGATCATGAGAGGTGATTATAACATGATAACCAAGATAGAATAAAAGAGAGGCGGGCGAGCAAGATTTGAGTAGGAAGCTGCCCACTTCAAAGATTTCGTTCAAAATAATAGTCTAATAGACATGCAATTTTGCAATGGTAGGCATACATGGAGTAATCGAAGAACTGGAATGCAACAAATTGCATCCAAACTTGATAGATTCCTCCTCTCGGACAATATAGTGCATCTAGGAGGAGATCTTTCGGCATCAATTCTCCCTTACTCAGGCTCAGATCATTGGTCGATCACCCTCCAATGGCAAAGACCTGGTGATATAAAAGGGCGACCTTTTCACTTTGAGGCTTTTTGGCTCTCACACCCCGCATCCAAAGACTTCATCAGATCAGTATGGAAATGTTTCCCTCCACTAGTTGGTTCAAAAATGTTTCAATTCCAGCAAAAGCTCAGATTCCTCAAGGCCCAAATCAAGAGCTAGAACAAAGAGACATTTGGCAACATCTTTCAAGTGCAGCAAAATTTAAACAAGGAAATGGCAGATCTCCAGCAACACATCATATCAGAAGGACACAACGAGGAAACCCTTGCTTAGGAAAAACGCATTCATAACCAATTCGAAGAAAGAAGGAAGCAGGAGGAAATCTTGTGGAGGAAAAAGTCTAGGATTAGATGGCTAAAAGAAGGAGAGAGGAACACCAAATTTTTCCATCGAACCACAATTCAGCGAAGAATGCGCAATACCATCTCGTTCATTCATAATCTAGAGGGGGAGAGATTGGAAAATCGTGCTGAGATAGAGCAAGAGTTCCTAAGATACTTCCAGCAGGTTCATCAAGAGCCCCAAGCGGACAGGACACCGGCCATAGAAAAAATCATCACCAATGTGCCCAAAATCATTACAGCAGAGCATATCGAACTCCTCCTACGTCCTATCATGCAACAGGAGGTGGATGCGGCCATGCATCAACTCAAGGAAGGTAAAGCCCCTGGCCCGGATGGCTTCACCACAACGTTCTTCCACACCTTTTGGGAATTGATAAAAGAAGAAGTCTGGCTAGTGGTGGAGGAGTCGCGTACCCTTCACAGGCTTCTACCCTCTCTCAACTCTACCTTCATGGTGCTTATCCCCAAGCAGGAGATCACGAGAACCCTGGACAAATTTCGACCAATAGCGCTTTGTAATTTCATATACAAAGTGATATCCAAGGTAATCGCCAACAGGTTATAGCTGCTACTACCCATGCTCATTTCGCCAGAACAGTCGGGCTATGTAGAGGGCAGACAGATTCTGGACGACATCATTCTCTCTCATGAAATCATACACTCCCTCAACCACTCCAAACAAGCAGGTATGATTCTCAAGCTCGACCTCTCAAAAGCTTTTGATAAGCTCAATTGGGTCTGTATATAGAAAATGATAACAACTTTCGGTTTCTCGCCTATGTGGGTGCAATGGGTGATGAGCCTTATATCTTCTA
>APFE030882293.1:0-19871 GCA_000404065.3 Pinus taeda | reverse complement strand
TTTAGATTAAATACATAAAAGCAACTAAGTTAAGCTTAGTTGTGCATGCAATAACTAAAGCTAACTAAGCTAAGTGTTCTTTATCTTATGTTAATGTGTACGTGTGCCACATGCAAGCAATAAGTTAACTGGAGCTAATCTAGGTGCATGTACACCAGCACAGCTAGTCTAAGTGCATGTACACCAACACCCCCCCTTAAGCATAACTTAGGTGAGTGTGATGCAAAATGAATGAGTCCCGGCAACACGGCCATTTTAGGTACCCATATACAATGCATAAAAAAGTAGGAAAGATTTGAGATGACCACGGTTTAGATTGTCGTCGACCCAGTCCGGTTGCCCTTCGCGGCCGATCATATTGTGGATTACATTGACGATCACGGCATTTAAATAATTGCCCAACGCAGTCATGCAAAAAGACATTGCTATCGTCGCGCCGCACATCGTGGCCGGGAATTGATTGTAAAAGAACTCCACGTAGCCAACTGAGTAAAATGCTTCTGCCACTCCATAGATGCAAAACTGGGGAAGCAACCACAGCGCAGAGATGGGAACAACGGCCAATGGCTGGTCAGTTAGACTGTGACTTCAGGTGGCACTCCGTCGCTTCACTTCTACTAAACTGGCTGCCAACATAGATGACAATGAAATGGCGAATCCGATCCCCAGTCTTTGGAACACGGTGATACCCTTGTTATTCCTTGTTCTGCGCCTGGCATAGGGCACGACAACCCTATCGTAAAATGGCAGCCATACGATGAGAACAAGTAGAGAGAAAACCGAGAATGACCCGGCTGGTATTTTGAAACCCTTGGAGCCTATCTGCCGGTCCATGCTCAGGGCCTGCAAAACGGAGAACGTGTGATACTGTGCGTTTTTTATTTGATTGGAAATTCTGCAGGAGAATATGGGGAGTGTTCTGATGACGGATTTGAGCCCCTCAACATTTTCAACAGAACAGACACTACAGCTGCTAATCAGTGAGGAGCCATCCGCTCGGCTGGCGCCGGGATTCATTATGGCAGCTTTGTTCAAGAACCTGAACTGGTTCTTAACGCGGCAGAAGGTGATGAAGAGGTGGCGAGACAGGGAGCTCCACTGAAAGGTAACAATGTCGCCGGCTTGGAGGTGTTTATCTTTGACAAAGCGACTCCAGCCCTTGGTGAGCACATAGCTCTGGCTGCTGTTCTAGTAAGAATAGCGGAACCGCCATGTTTTGTCGGTGCTGTCCTCAAAATTTTGCAGGACCCCTTTCGCCTTTCCCCCGCCCACCGCCACGTCAAGTGGGAAGTATTTCTCCGCGTGCTGCTTCAGGATGACGAGTCGGTTCAGCTTTCCGACGTCGTTGGGCGTCACGGCCTTGTCGTAAGCCCTGGCAGCGTCTTTTTTCTGGTTGAAGGTGCCAAGCCACACACGCTAATGCTTCTCATAAATCTGCGCGCCCCAACACTCGTTGGGCTGCGGGACGACGCCCTTGTATTGCGACGACGATAGCTTCTTGCACGATTTCTCCTCATCACAAGAAGTACTACAAATGTTCTCGAAGGAGATGACGTTGATTCCGCTCCCCTTCCGTTCCAGCTCTGCTTGATCGGCTAACGAAGAAGAAGCATAAGAAGAAAATGACTTACCACCAGTTGCAGGTGACGAGTTCGAGTCTTGGTCGTCGGTCAAGCTCCTTGTTTCCTCAGTGTCTGCTCTCGCTGAATCAGCTTCCATCGCTTTCGTGTTTGCTTCTACATAAGTTTGTGGATCAGATCCATGCATCATATAAGCATGCATGGGCATGGATGGCTCCATAGCTAAGAGTTCTTGTGGATCTTCCTCAAACAGAGGGATAGAGGCAGGATCATCAAGGATATCACTCATGCTGTGCCATTTTTGTGTTGAAGGTGGTTGAGAATCTTCCAAACTATGTGCAGAAGTATGATCTCGATGTTCAACAACTGGTGGTCTAACAGGGGTCACAGGAAGAGACTCATCGTCATCCGAATGCTGGTCTGAAGTTTCATCTGCATACTCATCAATGAGTCGTGATGGAAACTTGGTAACAAGTTCATCTACTAGTGCATGCGAAATATCTTCGTCAAACTTTACACTCCTTTCTTCATTTGCATGCGTAAGTAGCAAAATAGAATCAACTTTACTGTGACCAAGAGAAAAGAGAAAAGATTGCCATATTTCATCCTATTTTCCAAACAATCCTTCCAAAATTTTCCATACTTCATTTGGAGTTGAACATGATTCAACATGAAATAGCAGTTCCGGAGAAATAGATAAACATAGGATGCCGAAGGCCTCGTCCATGCGATTGAAATATCTTGTTTTCTCCATTCTCGATGTTGGTTCGACTTCCGTTCCCATGGTTATTCGAAATAAGCCTCTACTTCTGAGATGAAGTTGAATCTTTGGCTTCCATTCGAAATAATTATATGGAGTGAGAATTGCTGGTTGTGGAAACTCCAATTTAGACTCCATTCTTTGTTGTTGCTTCAATCTTCTGAACCTACAAATAAAATTTCTTGTGCACTGATTACAAATCCCTGTGCTCCGATACCATGTAAGATTTTTGAAATACACATATCTAGATCTGCAAAACAATAAACAAGCTTGCAAGAGAAGGAAGGAAGCGAGCAAGAATTGAGAAAAGAATGAATTTCATTGATTCTACAATATTTGTTTAGAATAAATACATAAAAGCAACTAAGTTAAGCTTAGTTGTGCATGCAATAACTAAATCTAACTAAAGCTAAGTGTCCTTTATCTTATGTTAATGTGTACATGTGCCACATGCAAGCAATAAGTTAACTGCAGCTAATCTAGGTGCATGTACACCAACACAGCTAGTCTAAGTGCATGTACACCAACACAGCTAGTCTAAGTGCATGTACACCAACAATTACATCAATGCCCTTGAATCAATGAAATAACAATGAAACCAATCTTCTTAAGCTTCTCCACCTCAATAATGTTATGGCCAACAAAACATCAACATCAACATCTCTAAGATGAGGGCAACATATCTTAGTAAGATGAGGGAAGCATGAAAAATGTATTTTCCTTATTTTCGCTCAGAGTTGTTGTCTCTGTATCGAAACTGGGCTCTAAAAGATTCCCATAGCCAATCTGCAACTTGACCTTGCACACATTGAATCTACAGCCAAATCAATACTTTATAAGGCATTTAAGATTGATTTCTATTTTTCGTAAATAAATCTGAATACCCTTTCATGCTGTATATGAAAGATCTGTGTGATAAAGCTGTGGTAGTTGAATAGATGTGGTGGATCTGGACTGGGGCTCTCTACATATTTTAACCCCTTCTCTATTGACATTACAAGTTTATACTTGTGCGATTTTCCTCACTCGTCCAGTGTTATTGGCCACAATATTCTTGGCATGATTTATGTCTTCCTTTGAGTGCTACAGGTCCAGAATAGTGGAAATTGAGGCACCTCTTAACCAATATTACAGGCCTGTATCTTTTGAGACCGAATGATTCAACACCAGAAACTATTCCATAGTAAACCTGCTTTCACAATCCTCGATCCAAAACTGGTGTGATTTACACATGAATTGGAGTTTAGCTACAATGTGCTCAAAGTAGTTTCTTTTTGGCATCATATTTATCTAGATTCTAATCTATCGCCAGGAAATTCATCCAAATTGTTGACTATCACCCAAAGAATCAGTGATGTCAATAAAAGCAATCAGGAGATTGTCGTGGAGTTAGCTTCCTCAATAGTAATAGCACCATAATCTTTTCTTCATGAAAGGTGTGTGTAAGCTTCCGCAAATAATAATGCAGTGACTATGAATGCAAGAATGCTCACATTCAGGGTTCAGAATCTGAAGCTAGATAAGGTTGCATATTAACATGAACAATAGCAGGTAAAGGATATGCCATTGTTTTTCTAAATCCTGTATCAACAATACTAATCAAATTTCGTTCTTTGAAAGCCATGGGCTACAAATATTGTTCCATTTTAAGGATATCAACACCCATAGCACATGTGTTGTTCATTGTTTTCCTTATCTCTTTATCAGATTCTTCAAGACCCAACATTATGGAAGATTTGGTCACCATTTCTCCCTTGAATCCCTTCACATGCTTCAATATAAGTAAGCTCTGGTCATACCCTCATCAACATTTCTACATTGATGAATTTGAGCAACAATGGCCCTCCAACCTTTCGGTTGTCAACATCTTGATGTCGGATTAGCTAAACACTTGCACACCTTTTAGGATCACGATGAATAAGCTGGGGTATTTTTGGTTGACCACGTGGATTTAGAGCTTCCTGTCCTCCTTGAGTTGTAACAGCTGTATGTTGAAAGCACAAGCTGTTAGCGGAGGGGAGTATTAACTGTAAGTGGTTTTTATGAAGGGGCCTATGTTGTTTACCATGTAGTGTTGTTTACTAAATACTAATCAGTACATATAGGTGTCCATGAGGTATGTATAATAATTTTCTTTTAAAGGGTCCATCATAAGATGTAGTAGGGTTGAATTTATGGGTTTATATTTTAAGAAATACCCTAGTATTTAGAAACCTTAATCTTAAGTATCTGTTCCCTATGATTTGATTTCTAGGGCATGGGATAAACTCTAGAATGAAATAAAGGGAAAAGAGTATGATCTAAGGTTTGAATTTAAGGAATCCTAAAAAGGCCTCTTGATTACATAAAAACCCTAGAAAAGTAACTTGTCATCATGTTTTGGAATAATATATTGCTTGGGTTACTTGTTAAAATAGTATTGTACGTACAATAAGAAACAAATGGATGGGGTGATCCATATGAAGGCATTATGTAGCTCTTCGTAACACCTCATAAATCATGGAGTCGTTGTGCAAAAACTTTATTAAATATATGCCCTAGATTTCTCAACAAAGAACATAATCAAACTCACACAAATAAATGGTTAAATATTACATTTTTCATAACATTAGATGTATATGGGGGCATTAACGATCCCTGCATGCCAACATTGGTTGTATTGAGGGGCATAAATGAATCTTCCATGCCAACAAGATGAATGCTTAGTAAAAACACAAATATTAATAAATATATATAGTGAAATAAGTTAACTAAATGCACAAAAATATTGATCAAGTTTTACCACTATCATTACCTTAGATGTATTATAAGGTGTTATAGGGGTTGGAATGACTTTAGCGATTGCCTGCATTCCACAAACATAAATTAGAATAATATAATAAGGAATATAAGATAATTGAACATATGAAAGACAATATTCAATCTTACCTCATGCATCATCATAACAGCGTCTTGCCATCATGCATTTGTTAACATTTCCATAAAAGTAGTGAATATCATTGAATCCCCCATAGTAGCATCGGTAACACCCATGGGTACATTCTTAAGAAAACACATAATAACATAAAAATAAGAAAACCTTAATCAAAAAACCGATAAGAAAATAGAATCGGTAACACCAAATATATATGTATTTCAATTAAAACCTTAAACATTCAAATTACTTGATGTTCATTACAATTAAAAACTCAATACTTAACTTGAAAAGAAAAATTATATTGCAGTGCATCCTTATAACCATCTTAAAGTAAACATAGTGATCGAAAAATGTCATCCTCACAAGTAAAACATTAAACATTCAAATTACTTAATGTTCATTACAATTAAAAACTCATAGGTCTAAGTTTTAAAGAAAAATTATATTGTAGTGAATCCTTAAAACTATCTTAAAGTATACATAGTGATCATAAAATGTCATTCTCGGATGAAATCTCCTCATCTGATGGCATATATACCCCTTCATTAATAGACCCTAAATCCACAAATAAATTAATACCATCATTTTCATAGTCTTCATCACCTTCAACTACAGGTAAATTAAAATCAATGAATTCATCATCTTCATGGATTTGATGCCCATGCAGTTGCTCATGTCCTTCAGAAACTTCAATAAACTCGTCTTGGTCTTCATCTTGGTGATATGCATCATTGACAATAAATTTTTCATCATCTCCATCTTGGCCATCTATGTCTTCATGGGGAACTTCTGCATCTTCAAGTAAATCATGGTCCTCTACATCTTGAACAAATGTTACTCTTTGCCCTCTTGGATTATAATCAATCACAAATAACCAACCAGGTTGTTCTAAATTTGGAATGAGAAAATTTTGGTCACATTGACTTGGAAACACATAAGGTTCAGAAGTGGCTTCAAACCTAGATGTATTGATAATGTGGAATCCATTATCATGGAGCAAGAGAGTTTTTCTTCTTCTACTTCAATAAGCTTGTACCATTCAACATGAAAAATAACTTTCTTGAAAGACATAAAATCAAGCTCGATAATTTCCTCCAACACTCCATAGTAGCGAAGTGTTCTTTTGATTAGTTGTCTATCATTTTCATGTGAACGACATTCCACCTCAAATGATGCTGAAACTCCACAATCGTAAGTTTTTCTCTTTTCATCAACTTTTCTGATGCGAAAATGATGACCAAAATTCCACATTCCTTTGTAATATCTTACCTAAATTCATATAAATATAAACTAATTAGATTCAAGGATATGAAATCTAACAAAAAATTTAATAAATATATGCAATATATTAATATATATCACCTCCCCATTTATGGATCCTGTAATGAAATTCAATTGTTGTTGTGTTACTCTATTATTCCCTTTTGTTGCCTCGTCTTCAATATTGGCCTTTAGCCAATTCCACGAGCATCTCTTTGGCCACTTTCTTTTATGGCTTGTAGGAAATCCTCGAGTAGTGATTTGACCATGTCTATTATATATATCAGCCCATGCATTTTCATCTTCTAATTTCTTTTTTTCTGCGTACTTCTCCATCCATTCCAACATAAAGTCAGAATTGTATGCAATATACAAATGTAATGCCTCCCACTCCTTCACATCTACAATGAAATTTCTTTTCGATCAATGAATTAATAATTATTTAAAGCCATGTAATATAAAACTTAAGATACAAATAACTCCTAACATTTTTTATACCTTTTATCCTATTTGAAGTCCCTTCTCCCTCTAATTTTTCTCCTTCAAATGATTGAGATTGGTTATAATTCCATAATCGCAGAGCTTCAAGATGAAATTGAGGTAAGTACTCACTCAAATGAACCGTGGCCTAGAAAACCATGTACCCCTCAACTATGGACCCTTCTGGTCGAGCCTTTTGCCTCACAAATTGTTTCAAGACCTTCATATATCTCTCCACGAGCCACATTATTCGAATATGAATAGGACCACACTGTTCAATCTCTTCTACTAGGTGTACAAGGTAGTGCTCTTGAGAATTAAAGAAGCTTGGAGGGAAGCACATTTGAATATCGCACATCAAAAGTGAAACATTCCTCTTCCAATACTTCAAGTCATCCTGATGTATCTCTTTAGAGGAGACCCACCTACAAGTATTACAATAAAGACTTGTTATTTCTTGTAAACTAAAAGTAGAAACTCATATAAAGGCATAACAAATGTTGCACTTCAAATGATAAGAGTAATGGAAGAGTATGCATGATGGATTGAAAAATACCTTAGATATTTACATAATTTGTAAATAGTCAAAGTGACATTGTGGTCAAAAGTACTTGGTATTGTTGCAGGCAACACATACTACATGACCATTAACAAATAACCATGTTCAAATATGCATGAACTAATTTCATCACTATACTAGCATGTCTATTAACAAATAACCATGTTCAAATATGCATGAACTGATATTGTCACTAGGATATACAATTTTATAATTAAGTTTCCAACAAATATAACATGAGACAATGTTACCTTTATCCAATTGTGCCAATCATGTGTTTTTAGGCCTGAGAACTCTGATCCATCTCTTGTGAATAAGTTTTTTAATGTCGTACCAAAGCCAGAAGGAAATCTTATGCTTTTCATAGTAGAAATGGTGTTTTCTTTCTCATTTGATGTAAATGTCCTTGGAACATGAACATATGAGTTGTCTTCGTGCAACCACATGTTCGGCATGATATTGGCAACTCAAAGGTCCTTTCTTAACTTTATTTGTGCTTCAATGTTATTTCCATTTAGATGTTTCCACAAGCACTCAGCCACATGTTTCCCGATGTGCATAGTATCAAATAGGTGGGCTATTGGCAAGTTCTCATAATATTCTAATTTGTAGAAAATAGAGAGTCTTTTCATTCCTAGGGGAAAGCCTGTCCCTTCTTTTTTGTCATACATCGCTTTCCACCTAGCAGGGTTCATCTTTATTGGCTTCCTCATTTCCACTTCCTTTCCATTGAACATATGTTTATCACGCACTCGATAGCGATGATTTTGTGGTAAGAATTGTCGATACTCATCATAGACAATTTTATTGAGATCCCTTGACTACCTATGCAACAATTTTGGCCCACATGATGGACAACCATGTTTCCCCTTTGTTTGTAGTCCTAAAATAAGATTGGAACCCATATTTAGTAAATGCTAAAATGAACGTAGTAATTATAAATATAATTTATATTATATTACCACAACAAATAGAGAGCCCCAGGGCATCATGAATTGTCCAGATAAGAATCGTATGAAATAGGAAGTTTCTATCATTGATAGGTCTTGATACATCAAACATATTTACACCATCCCATAATTCACGAAGCTCATCGATGATGGGCTCCATGTATAGATCCATATCCTTTACCTGATATTTCCCTAAGTGAACAAAGAGTTATTTATTAGGATTAATTGAATTGAAATATTTTTATATAATCTTCAA
Source organism: Pinus taeda (assembly GCA_000404065.3). Classification (NCBI taxonomy): domain Eukaryota; kingdom Viridiplantae; phylum Streptophyta; class Pinopsida; order Pinales; family Pinaceae; genus Pinus; species Pinus taeda. The sequence goes on along the minus strand of APFE030882293.1, from coordinate 11,109 downwards.
GAAAAAATTGCATTCACATTTCTAGTACCTGGTATGATAAGAGTTAACATTGCATGTTCCTTTTTCATTGCCATCCAAGGGGGGAGATTGTTGTTTATAATTAACACTGACCAAATATAATATGTTGTTCTAAGATCTCCAAGAGGATTTATGCCATCCATTGCTAGAGAAATTATTGCATTCCTTGGCTCATTTCTGAAATGTGGCCATTTTACCTCAATATCTTTCCAATATTTACTATCTGCAACCATACGCATGACACCATCTTGGCTCCTCCCTTGTGAATGATGATCCATATATTTTGCCAACTCCTTGCATTTGAACATTCTCTCAAACCTTGGATTTAGTGGAATGTGTCGTAATACTTTATAAGGAACCTTCTTGGATAATTGATCTTGACAATACCTATTTGTGTGACACTTTGGGCATTGTTGTAAATTTGCATTATTTCCATAGTACAATATATGGTCATTTGGACATGCATCATATGTCTTGTACTCCATTCCAATGTCTTTCATTATTGAAGATACTTCTCTATGAGAATGAAGCAACTTATTGTCCTTTGGAAGTATTTTGTTTGCCAAAATTCTGCATAGTGCAACAAATGATTTTTATAGGTATACACAATATTCAAAACTTTTAAGACATCTAGAGAATTAATTTATAGGAATATCAATCCAACCTTAATATATCAGTAAAGCATGTGTTGGTCAGTCCATGTATAACCTTCAAGTTCAACAACAACATAAGTGTTGCCAATATAGAAGATTCAGCATTTGCATAAAGAGGTGTCCTAGCCAAATGACATAGGGGTGAATCAAAAACTTCTTCAAAAGATGTGTAGAAGTCTTGGATAGATTCATTGACACCAGCCTCATTTATCTGTCAAGTGGCTTCTTCCATAAATGTGTCTTGTCCTTCATCTTGAGAGTCGCTATTATCATTATCATCCATTGGTTCTTCACGAATATTGGGATCTCGAAGCGGCTTTTCATAAATAAAAAATCGAATGAAATGATCAATAATAATGTATTAAATAATGTGCATATTATTTATTATAAGAATAACAATTTTTTAATTATAATGTACCTCTTCTATATAAACTCCATGTTCCAATCTATGGATACCAACAAGGTTTCGCTTCTTTAGTTTCCTATTTTGGCACATTTTGCAACTGGAATATATCATTTCATTGAAGTATTCATCTGTAGTTGGAGTAGGTCTTGTTTCCCGTTCATCTGAATATTCAGATGACGATGAGATATTTCCCTGAATGCACCATGTTTTTTAAACATAAGACTGTAATTTTTAACTTGGATATTACTTAGTTTTAAAGAGAACATGACCAATGAATAAACCCACGGAGTGAATCTATGAATATGTAGTTTTTTAGTGTATCTTTTGGCTCTTTGATCACTTGATTGTTTGTACTTTTGTTTTTTTGTTGTTTCAAGGTAGTGTTTAGTGCTCCTGTAGGAATTAGATATGAAAACAATTGAGAACTAGGTTCAAAACCCTGAACAAAACTCTACCAATGTGTTGAGTGAGCATTGAAGATCTGTCCAACACTTTGAGGCAAGCTTATCAGAGTGTTCCAACAAGCATTTAACTAGTCACAAACAAACTTTTGAAGTATCATTTTAAAGTTATTTCTAAAAAAAAATCCAACGTCTAACTAAATCAACAACATAAATAATACAAATACCAAAAGCAACATAAATACTTGGTCTGCCATTTTGTATAGAATAATGTAATAAAAATCTGCGAAGAAAAGTTTGTGGACACTAGTTAGGATCATTACATAAATAAATGTTGAAATATATGACAAGTAGGAACTTTACCAATTGGATAATCCTTTGAAGACCCCTGAGGTTACAGAGGGATATAATATAGTTGTGGAAAAGAATGAAGTTGAATATGGAGCATGCCAGGAAAGTATTTTTATTGTTGATGGCATAACTGATGCAAGTCCAATTAGAGAACAATTGTTTGATATGGACAACAACGAAAAACATGAGTGATTCATTGACCCTGCCAAAATTGAGGGAAACAATGGCCAGGAAGCTGGAGAGACCCAAAATTTCAAAGTTGGAGAAAATATACAGATTGTGGTGAAAAAGCAGGAACCTTCCCAGTTTGATACTCCATTGAGGATCCCTGAGGTTATAGAGGGATATAATATATCTCCTTGTTTAACCACCTGATTTGGCCTGGACTCCAGTATTCCATCCAAAAGTTCAGGAACTTAGAAAAAGTTACAATATATCCCCTTCTTTAAGTATGAATGAATCTCTTCTAGAAGACAAGGATGTGTGCAATCAGCAACTTTCCTTGGATAATCCATTGAAGAGGCTTGAACATGCCGAGGGACCAGAATATGATACCCTAGTGAAAAATATTGAGCTTATAGAAATTGATGTGACATCAGAGACTGAATATTTGTCACTGCATGTCCCATTTAGAGACCATGTGTGTGTCATGGAGAATGATGCTATGGTTTTGGATGGGACAGATCCTTCTGAAAGTATTCTCCTCACATAAAATCCTGTAGAATCTGGAGAAGTAGATGAGGGTTATACTGTTTTGGATGATATGAATGTTCCTAGTAAAGGGGATTCAAGAAGAACCAAACTTGTAGACATAATACTGACTTTGAGCAATAGATTACAAAATTTGCAATTGGACTTACAAGGACAATTCCCTATATTGTTGATAAAGAAAATTTCCATATTATATGTGATTTTATCTTACTGGTAAAAGCAAGTTGTGTGTGATATGGACCTATTTCATGCTAAAGAATTAGAGTCTAGTGCCAAACACATGATCACATATCCAAGCAAAAGATCATCCTAGTGCATCTCCTAGAATGGTAGATATCAAGTGACACAATGTGGCCATTTATTGCATAGAAGTTGAATTATATGGCAATGAGCCAATGGGGAGTGCATTTTCATAAAAGGATGACCTCATTTCTCAAAACACACCCAAAGGAACTAGGATTGTTACAATGTTGTATGTTGGGATAGGGTGCAGCACTATCATGTTATAAGACACAATTGCATATAAAAGGTTATACTCCATTATTGATTTAAATTGTGATGCTAATTTACAACTAATTATTGAATTTTTTGCATTACAACACTAAAAAGAAAATATAATTGAGTTAAAAAAGTGGAACCAACATCACAAGAAAAACCCAATATGGTATGATGTCCTCTTGAAGAAACCAACCATGTCATATGTGAGGAATATCAAGAGAGGATGGATGTAGAAAAACCCCTAAATCTTGTAGAAATGGTGAGGATCCTAAAGTAGAAACACTCCTAAATCTTGCAGAAATAGTGAGGATCCTAAAAGAAATACTCTAAAGCTACGTGATAGATAATGAAAGGATAATCCAAGAGAGAGAAAGACCATAAGAGTTGAATGCATTGTTACTAGAAAATCTATTTGATATTCAGAAGCAATTACAACAAATACCTAATGATACCAAGGATTAATTTCAAAGATAAAGATTCGTTGAGAGGTTAAAAAAAACATATTATCTACAAATAAAATGAGGAAAATCACCTCCATAAAAATATACCATGCTAAAAGGATAGATACATCTAGTAACAAATCATTATTTCACTCATCTAAAGTTTGGATAGTCAATTCATATGAGCTTCTTGGAAAAGGTTCCAAGAGTGAATTACATAAGAAAAATAAAAATAAGCATTCTTGAACAAAACTTCCTTGAAGGAGAATAGATTCAAATCACAATAATGCAAGACTTTAGGAAATGGTACCAAGATGAGTTTCTTAGCCAAGATAAAACTATAATAGAAAGATATAAGTGTGAAAAAATACTAGATAGTTACTTGTAAAAGAAGAAACAAGAGAGAATAAAACCACTAAGAAATTAACTAATGAACGAGAGAGACAATTCAAATTTCTAATAAAATCTAATAATATGTTATTGATGAACATGAATGCAATATATAGACTCTGCTAGAGACCAATTAATTCAAATTAGGTTGGGGTTCCATGTTCATGCACTAGTATAATTCAAAAGTACTTTCCCTAGTTGGAAAACACGTTAAATTATACTGACAAACCCAAATATACCCTGAAAATAATCCCAATGCCTACATCTATACCATGAAAATAATCCCAATTCCTACAGCTATACCAATGAATACAGCTACGCAAGGAAAATAATACCAATGCCAACATCTTTGCAAGGGAAATACATCAAATTGAAAGGAAAATACCTGTGGAAAATAAACCCTTTGCTGTCTTCCTTGAAGCTTCTAGCTCAGCTTCGAGTTCCGTTTCAAAATAACAGTGAAAGCCCCAGCATATAAAAACTAAAACAATTTGGTGCCAAAAATATTTTTAGCCTCTACACCAAAGAAGTTTTAGTGGTTTCAGCTATCTTATTTCCATTTTAAGATGGTGTAACCCGCTGTTTCCTGTTGTTTCCCACTCAGTCGGTGCCCATGTCTCCCACTTTTCCTAAGAATGAGGGTCTTAATATCTATCTCCCGCCACCCACGAATAAACGAGTATGTGCTCTGCTGCTATTGGGCCTCATGCCCTTAATGCCCATCACAGAAACCCTAGTCTCGTGGCTCTCAAACATTGGTGTTTGTCTCTCCATTTTCTCGACAAACCCTCCATTGCAATGGGGCAAACGAGGAGGAAGGTTTGGTTGATCACGAGGAGGAAGGTTTGGTTGTAGAAGCAAAGGTGTTGGTTCATTGCAGTGTGGAGGAAGGTTTGGTTGATGAAGATGCAGCACCATTTTCCAATGGATTCGTAATGGAAAGTCATGGTAGGAATCAGGCAAGGAATGGAGTAGTTCCGCCAGGCCCACCGATGGATTATGTTCCATCAATTCCTCCCAAAAGCCAAATTTCTCGTGCCATCGAGAGAATCCCTTTAGAACAAATCGAGGCGATTCTCTAGCCATCTCTTAGCACAACAGAAACAAAGTGACATTGGTGTGGATCTGTCACCATCTTCGTGAATCTACAAATATTTCTCAATCTTTTTCGTTCCTCTGTTCCTTGCAGAAACCCTCTCTGTTCCTTGAAACCCTCTATGTTCCTGTGTATATACTTATGAATACAAATTGGCAAAACCAAAGCAATTAAGGTATCAAACCAATGAGTCATGAGTGATCTTGCAAAGCGGCCATCACCATTGTTGATAGATGAATTCATTAGTGCAAAAATATGATCGCGAGTTAATGTAGATCAACGTGTTTCTACAAGGGGCTTTGAGAATCTAAGTGTGGAATCGCCATATTAGAATATTTTAGAACCGATTGTGTACGCAATTGGAAATAAATTGGCATTTAAATCAAACATTGGTTCCTTGTTCGATTTAATTCATTTAAAATGAGGAAATCATACTTAGGGAAACCCTAACCTTCAAAATGAAACCCAAAAATAATTGAACTAACAATGCCAAAGTAACAAAAGGGCGATAGATCATGTGAAGTTGGAATGTGAATTTCTATGAATGATTAAAAAGTACAAGTATTTTTCAGAAAAATATTAAAAATTGAAAATAATGAATATTGGAAACCAAATAACATCTATAGTCTAAATTATTCTCTATATATATATAAATTAAAATCTCAATTGTATTGTCAATTTGTCAATTTGGTTATTGGTTAACTTTTACACAAACATATGCTTCCACAATTGTAACTATTCTCCAATATTGATTCATATTCTTCGTGAAACCTACCACATTAGTGCAGTGCAATAAGAAATATTGTAAAGAAAGGTTGAGGGAGGAATAGTCCGAGAACATATGCCAAATACAACCTACAACCACCAATTGCATATGAATAGTCCGAGAACATATTATAAATGATGAATTCTTCAAATATCATAAACTATAGCCCATAACTTGACAAAAATCCAGAATCCATAGAATGTTGAAATTGCCAACAAAACTTCCTAATAGTTGAGATAAATAATTTTCAGTTTGCATGGTTCTACCTGTGTATTTACAATATCCTCATAACCAATATTTATATCTGCAACCAGAACCTGTCAATCACCAAAAAGCCTTAGTTGGGGTAGGTATTCTTAACCTTATTATATATAATCAACAAACATGAATAATATTCAGTGAAAACTTGTCAATCTTATATATTTACACTTAATTGTATTCTAACCTGAGAAATCACCACCAACTGTTCATCTTCTGTTTGTGCCATAGAATGCAGTAGCTTGTCCAATAGTTTTACTAGAGCATGGTAGTCATAATCTTTTCCATATTGCACTTTGGAATCTCATTGATCATCAGAAACTATACAAATAGATTTTATTCATCCTAACATTAATGTAAGCCAAAATACTTTAGTTCTATGAACCCTCAGGGAAAATGTACATGGCAAACCTTTGTCCTCCAAATAATCATAAAAGATGTGGATTGCTTTTGAAATGGTCAATGAACCACAACATATTAGTCAAGAACAATCTATTCAACATCATTCTCTGAAACAGTTCCATTTCTGAATTTACTATCTAGGAAACCAGCCCTACATGGTTGAAGTAACAGAACATTCTCTATGACAAGAAAAGAAACTTTGAGAACTTTGACTAACATGTAGCTTTAGTTAAGAAAGAGGCAGTACATTGTGAATTCTCATTGTGAGAAACTGCAGCCAAGAAGATGAACTGCCAATGTTGTTCACATTATTTGAACATATAGAAAATTCCTATCTTCTCTTTTTTGATGGGATTTTAAACTCCAGTTGAAGTTTCTCTATTTTTATTCAAAAAAATAAATGTTACATATATTATGGGATACATCGAAGGAAAAACCCAATGTTACCATAATACCATTTTTGTTCAAGTTTCCATATTAATACATTTCTTGAAAATGATTAAATCAACAACCAAAGAGGTCTCCAAAAACTAGTTTCATAAACTTTTGTATTTAACTTACTATTGTTTTTACTGAATATAGTCACAAGCCCACTTCATAAGCTCTCCTAAATTGCATGTAAGTTTTTGAGATGCATAGTGCTTTTCATTTAAATCTACCAATGACCTAATCATATAAAATAACATTTTTAGCCAACCTAACTGTTAAGCCATGTGCCTGTTTTATGACCCCTTTAATTAGATATGTTGTTTTATGCACGCTAGAGGTTGTCAATTCAAAATCTACTTGGGATAGGAGCATATGCTTCATATCAGTACAAACTCAAGAGAGGATAAAAATTAAATGCTAATCACAAAGTGGGATATAGGCAGATAGAAAACACCACTGGAGCAGTTTGCAATAATTTTTCACATCCATAGAATAGCTAGTGTATTATAAGCTTTGGAGATGACTTTTGCACGTCCCTTATTGCAAATTTGGTATGCAGTACTTTCTAGTTCAATTGACCTATTTTGGTCATCAGTCAATATTAATATAATTTCATTTCAATTCTGAAACTTCAGAGTTTGTGGCCATGATTTGGTATTCTGGATCTGTTTTATTTGTTTCAGGCGATTTGCACCTCTTTGTGAGTAGTTGAGTCCTTTCCTATTTTAGATCACCTTTGTATTCTCACATTGCATTAGAAACTTTCCTCAGATATCGTTGTGATTTTCATAACAATTATTGAATTGTGTTTATCAAAAATCTCTGAGAACAAGAAAATTCAAGATTGCTTGCAACGAATTAAAAATCTAGAATTGACGCCAGTGCATAGTGGGAGATGTCAAGTTTCAGAAAATTCAGAAAATGGATCGGACTCAACCAGTTCTGGGGTTTGTAGGAAAGTCACCTACATCGCCGTTCAAGAGTATTCTGAGGGATGAAACCCTCTAGATATAACCTCCTTCAAAACAAATGGTGGCAGAGGATGAAATCGACAAGGTTAGGCAACCGAAGGACCATGAAACCCTAACCCTGTAATAGGGAATCCTCAAAAACTAAATGTAAAGACTTCTGCCGAAAATGGAGTAAAATTAAAAGCTAGTATTTAATATTTCCAAGAAAACTGAGGCGGCCAAATATCATGATGGTCGAGGCCGCAAATTAGCTAGAAAGAAACTAACATTGTTGCAAATAAATCGTAAAAGAAAACAAACTGCACAGTTTACTTAATGTTAATATGCAAGCAGATAGTAAGGCCAAACCCCAGAATAACTTAGATAACAACAGTAAAGTGATACGTAAGAAATTATCGTACCAGCATGAAACAATATATCTATCTATAAGCAGAGAAATTAACATAGTGAGTAAACCGAAGGGATTCGATTCATCTCAAGAAACCGCCACAGTTTAGATGGACCCAGTAGCAAAAAAATACAGAGTTCGTGGAAGGGTCAACGCCCTTAATCTTCAAAATATACAGAAGTAACCCCAAAGGGAAAATCCAAGCATCAACTTAGGAACTCAGCCAAACCCTACCAAACAACGACAGATTTCTGGAAAGAACAGAGCTGAGAAAACTACAACGAGCACAGGACGTCAAGACCCATTTAACTAATGCTGCAATCCCTCCAGTCGTGACACCAAACTGGAACAATTCTCTTACTTGGAAGCCATAGACACTGTTGTAGAAAGAGCACGTCACCACCAAGCATACCCAGGAACCTGGAACAATAATCCTTCTACCTACAAGGCATATACACACAGAGAAAACGATTAACGCATCTCGAAAACATTTAAACAATAATTCATGTGGAAAACATAGACAAATAAACTGAACATCGTTCTGGGGTATTCATGGAGGATCTGTACCTTTTGGAACCCCAGCCGAAGCTATACCATATTATTATGTTCCTCAGCAGCATCAAGAGACACAGGTTGCACCTTTTGGAATGATTGTTGGAATGCCAGTGGATCTTGCAATGTATGCTCAACAACACCACCCTCGTGTTGCTTATATGCCGCGGCAAATGTGGCCACAACAACAAATGCCAGAGCAATCCAGCAGCCCATCCTCTTTTTCAGCACGAAAAAAAGGCGGTATAATTTTATTATATTCAAATATAGACATACATATTCGGAGATATCGCCATTTGTTTAGGCTGATGTGTGGGCCACGCCACATCTAGAGTATTAAAAAAAACATTTAAAAGATGTCCTTTTCATGCTACATAATGTTTGAGTGGATTTATAATATTTATGATCAACAGAAATAGGAAAACTAAAATGATTACCATATCAGCAAAATTATATATGCATATCTTCGCTTATGAGATAAACCATTGTATGAGCACGTGTAGGAAACATACCAAGAAATTTTTCATAGCTTAAGAGTTATATACACAGAAGACAAAAGTCCTGGATCTGGGAGCGATTGTTGACCGTTTTGTTCTGCATCCTCCAAACGCCTTGGGGAGAATTAATGCCCATTTTGGATAAAGCACCTGCTTTTTTGTTTTTGTACCTGTCAATGCGTGATATTGTGGATCTTCTTCCATTCCTGTTCTTGTTCGTTGATGCCTTTTGAATTCTTTCTTTCCTATTCCTGTTCTGTCTAGTCAAGTCGAGAGCACTGTATAGAGATATGATAGATGCAACTACAGAAATGTTAGATTCCTTTTTTGAGCTGAAAATCTTGCCATTTCTCCACTTCCATATGGCCCAAATGGTCAATAATGAGATGGCCCGCCATTCTTTTTTCATGGAGCACCAACTTTTGAATGTTTCTGTAATGGATGGGAAGGAGCATAGCAAGAAACCATAGTGGCCAGCAAGATTCTGCCAGATAGGCTGCACTTGTGGATAAGTGAAAAAAAGATGTATATTGTTTTCAAAGTTAGGTGTTTTGAGTTGTTTTTTGAAGGTAGATGGTAGTCGTGCACCGAAGAGATTGTTGGGTGTGGCACTTCCTCATAGAGTACTGCCAAAAATGTAGCCACTATAAATGGATCCACCATTTTGGAGAGACCCTGAGGGAAAAAAAAAAATAATGCATGTGAACCAAATTTCAGGGGAGATGAGGAGAAACATAAATTTCATAACAGATGTGAACAATTTGCCCACAGAATGTGCATGCCAGTTATCAAGCTTAGAAACAAAAGGACGACGAAAGGCTCACTCAAAGGAAGTCCTATCGGCCTAATAAAAATGAGTACATTGAGCATGTAAAAATGAAATCCAACCTTTGCACATTGACCTTGGCAAAACGAACCTCGGTGCATTGGTTGCAAAATAACTCTGAAAAAAATGAAATCCAAATGGGTTTATGGAGCATGTAAAAGATGAAATACTACACATGTTCTCTAAGATAGCATTAACCGAGTTAATAATTTAACTAGCATTGGAAAACTAAGTCAATACTACCTAATTTAACTAGCATTTATTTTCAAATAATCAAGTATCAAAACCAACGAGTTATGATGATATCTATGTGAATCGTAAAACTAAGTCAATAGTACCCAATTTAGCTAGCACTATAAATATTATTCAAAGACACAATGATAAGCATTAAAATTTTGTTCAATACATCTAGTTACTTGTCATGTCTTCACTGCTAAGTTTTGGTACAATTATAAAGTATCACATTGTGATGTAAATGTAGTCTAAATTAAAATTTTTAAATTACACCATTTATTACTATATCTACTAAACATAATACAATGACCACAAGGTACCACTACTCATACTAACATGACAAATAATTGAGCTACCACTATAACAAATATACTTTCACTACCATGGACATAGATAAATTAGGGATTAATTTTTCACATGTATAAAAAGATATATAGATATAGTTTCCCATTGTTACTTCTATCACACAACTTATGACAACACTTACTTTAAGACAATCTCCCCTTAACAATAAGGACATGATTATTGAAGCAACCTAATTTAATAATATAAAAGAGACATTTATTATATTGGGATAAATATACTAACCTTGGATCTATCAAGGGAAGAATGGGGTCATATTACTATAAGTGAAAACCTCTTTTACAATGTGAACTTTTCAGTGAATTTTTGCATCATATTTATCATCTCAACACTTATAGATCTATGTGAGTTCTCTGAAACAATTTTATCTTAATTGTTTCAACATTAAGTCAAGCTGACTATTCACTTTCCAAGGCAGAGAATATGTCAACTTGGCAGTTACCTACATTATAACTAATA
>APFE030882292.1:48027-73740 GCA_000404065.3 Pinus taeda | reverse complement strand
TGTGTTACCTTGATTGGTCATCTCTTCCCATTGAAAATTTAACGATATTGACCGGAGAGAGCCTTCTCATACCCCGTAGGGCTAGCTATGAGGTGAAATGGTTTGATGTTGCCTTGAAGGTTTGCCTTTCTCAGCCTGAGGTCAAATCTCAAGCGCTAACAGAAGTCTTGATTGATAATGAATGAAGGGGCTTCCCATTCAGAGGGAGAGACTCTCGATGAGGTCCTATCACCTATCATTATTTTTGATGGATTATTGCATAATAAAGTAAGGCTTCTAAACATGAATATATGATCATATGATGTTGTTAAAGGAAGACTCATGTTTGCAAGTTGAAGAAAACATTATATGGTTTAAAGCAAGATCCTCGAGCCTAGATGCCTGCATTGATAGTCACCTAATGATGCTTGGATTATCTACTTCAGGGTGGTTCAAGGTATCCCTTTAATTTTGGTTTTATATGTTAACGATCTATTTTTGACAGGTAATGAGCCTCTGATGATCAAATGTAAGAGGGAGTTGGCCTCTGAGTTCAAGATAAAGCATCCTGGAAGAGAACATTTGTGTGTTTCTTTAGGTTGGGATTTGTGAGGATATCTCGGATGAGCTTGAAACATAATTATGTTGCTTTAAGCATGATCGAGGCAGAGTATAATGTTGCTAGCATGGATAGTTGTGAGGAATTTTGGATGAGAAAAATATTTGGAGAGTTGTGTGAGCAAGTCATGAATACTACAATGACATATTGCGACAATAAGAGTTGGATCTGATTGGCAGAGAACTCCATATATAGCTGGGACAATGATATATTCATTGAGACATTGTTGATTTATAAGAAAATATTAGGCTTATGGTTTTTTCCTCCGTGAGAGGGAGAAAGGATTAATAAAGTATCTTTTTATGACATATATTTTTTCTAACATAATATTTGAATTGGTGTCCTGCATGAATAGGAAAGCAAAGGAATGTGTTAATTCATGAAGCAGTTGATCTTCGGAGAGAGAAACATGGGTTGATAGATATGACCCTCTTTTGCAAGGGTATGGGCTGATTGAGAACACTGAGCTAGCTCTTCCCCCTTGTCTGAGCTCCCAGGGTGAGGAATTGAGTTGTAGAGCTCTTAGGGTTGAGGGAACTTGGGATTTTAAAGAGTATACCCCAATTAGCATCTGCCTTACCCCAATTAGCATCTGCCTTTCCCACCCATTTGGGAAATGGGTGTTGGTAGCTTGAGTTAGGCACGATCCTTACTATTTATGGTAAGTGGCATTCTACTCAAGCAAGAGATGCAAGTGTTCTACCAATGACTCTTGAGGATCAAGTTGGGAAGATCAATAGATAATAGGATAGGCACGATACTTACCATTTTTGGTAAGTGGTATCCCTCCTATTATTGCTAGGTAGTGGGATAGGCGCAATCCTTACCTCATAAGGTAATTTGGGATCCCTGCTAGCAAAGTTTCCCGAGTCGTAGCATCGAGCTCCTCACTGGTAGAGATTTATGGGTCGTGGCATTGGCTCCCCACTGGCAGAGATTCTCGGGTAGCAACATTAGCTTCCTGCTCGCAGTGATTCTGAGTGGTAGCAATGGATCCTCGATGGATAGAGGGTGGGATATTGGGCTCCCCTCCAATGTCAAATTATTCTTCTTTTAGATTCGAGAGTGTTCAACATATGAGCAAATATGACATTTCATGATGATGCAATATTTCTAATGGGACATATGTTGTAGTCGGTGATTTCTCCCTAGGTGAGAGGGAGTGTCAATTGTTGGCAAATTGGGGACAAATTTCCTCCTTTGGATAATCTTCCTCATCAAGAAAGATCCCTCCTATCCCTTCGAAGAATTTAATTTTTTTAAGGAAAAATATATTTTTAATATGGAAACCCACATGTGCATAAAAGGACAGGTCGACCCAAAAGAAAAATCAGGCACCCTTGGTTAGCTATAAATACAAGTCAAGCAACCCTCATTTGGAGATTATCACCAAGCATTTTCTTCTTCTCTCTTCTTTAGTTTGGCTCGCATAAATCTAAAGTTGGTTCATGGAGATTTGTTTGTACAGGTCTGAGATTGCAGAGTTCAAAGCTCACGCGAGCGGATTAGGATTTTGGTCTGTAGTTGTAGGGTTGTCACAGGATATTTTCGATTGTAGTCACTCAGGCACAAGCCAATTTTTGTGGCTGGAATGTTTAAGCCGCATGCACATCTCACTCTCCATGCAGATGTAATCTAGGGTTTCATTTTGACATGAGACCACAGTTGATCGCAGGTTAGGAAAGTTAACTTTGATCAATACTATTATTGGGATCATATTTCTGGATATTGTTTGGTTGATTTTTCTAGATAGTTTTGTATTGGATCATTGTACTCTCTCTCTTTGCTAAAATTTTATGGAAATCTAATAAGAAGGATAATTTGAAAGGGTTTTCCCCCTTGTGGGGTTTTGTCGCAGTCTCTGACCAATCGCGGTGTCTCTATGTGTGAATGTTTTTCTTCTATTGTTCCTTTATGTTATGATGCAGTGATGATAATATTGTTCTTTCTATATAATTGCATATATTGTTAATGATGCTATGTTGTTGTGGGGTGAATTCAATATGTAAATAATGAAACAATTATCAAAGCAAAGAACAATATAGCCACAAGAAAAATTAATAGAACCTACACAAAGGTATAAGGGAAGATTGAGAGTTGTAGATGTGCCCTAACCAGGGTCGAAGTACCGCAGAGAAAACACATAGAATTATGATCTATAATGATGTTGTTTTTGCATGTAGTAAGGTCTGGAATTTTGTTGAGATTAGGCCGCATCCTTTTGATGGGACAACACAGGTTAAAGGAGGATCTACATGATTTCTTGAAGGTCTGAAGTGATCAAATTAGAGTAGGTATAAGAGCCCTAATCAGAGGGTCAAATACCTCTGTGTTGTGCTTAGAATCTTGGTGAATTAGGGCTACAATTTGGACATCATACAAGATATGTAATTTGTATGACTGTCTATGTCCATGATAAATTGTTTGTTTCACTAGTGTTGAACCATTGAAGAGAGCCTTATTTTATCGGATAGATAGGAAAAAATTATATTATATTTGGGCATCTATCTTGTATGCTTATGGAAATATTAAATGAAAGTAACTCAAGTGAAAGAAGAGTTGTGATACATATGGACGGTAGTAACACTTATGATGATGACAATGACTTGCTATATGGGATAACAGTGATATATAAGACCATGATCTTGTGTCAATAATGTATGCAATTTTTTAATCTATGAAAGTGCCTCTATGATAGTGGCTCTATGACAATACCTCTATAACGGTTATATATGACAGTTGTGATTGTGCGTCTATGACAATGATCTTCATGAAAGTGCCTATGATATGTGACAGTGATCTTCATGACAATTCCTTTGATACATGACAAATATATACATGGTAGTAACCTTTGATATATGGCATATGATAGTGACCTAGATATGGCAGTGACCTTGATGTATATGATAGTGATCAATATGGAAGTGACCTTTTTATATATGGTAGTGACCGTCACATGACAATGGCCTCTTTACGTATGGAAATGGCACTCTTATGTATAGATTGCCTCTAAGGTGATAATATGATAGTGATGGAAGAACCTCAATGACAATGAATATGGAAGCATGTGCTTGCATCTCTATTATAAATGTTTGTTGTTGGGTTGGTCGTATGATGCCTAATGTGATTTATGGTGAAAGACATATGTCTCATTCTTATTGTACTTTGTATCTCTGTTGAACATTGATGAATATCTAATAGAAGAAGAAGAATTGGTTTATGGGTTTTCCCCCTTCTAGGGTTTTTCCCTGGTCTCTGACCAAAATCCTGGTGTCTCTATTGTGTATGTTTGTATTCTATTGTTCTTTACTGTTTTGTTGCATTGTTGATGTTATTTTTCACTCTACATAATTGCTAAATATGATATGATGTTATCGAGTGAATGTAATGTGAAAATGTTGAAAAAGTTTAAAATTACAATTATCTACAGTAGAGAACAATCTAGCCCCAAAAATTAACAACTAATGGGGACTCACAAGTCGTATCTACCATAAGAATGGAAGCCATATTTAGGCACAAAGATGTATAATATGTAGTAGAATGCAGGATTATGAGCCAAAGACTCCCTGTGGTAACAAACCACAATACAGAGCAAACATTCAATGAGTGTTGGAAAAGCATGGTTAGGTATTTGGTGATATTCCCCTAGGATTGTCTCCTAAAAGAGGATTTGAGCATACTATAGAACTAGAAGAAGGCGTTAAGCCTATAATCACCACACCATATCAACACTGAAATTCAAAGAAGAGATAGAGAAGACCATCCAGGAACTTTTAGCAATGGGCCCTATCAGACCTAGCTCAAGTATGTTTGCCTCTTCTGTGGTTTTGGTGAAGAAGAAGGATGGTGCGTGGAGGATGTATATTGATTACCAAGCTCTCAACAAGAAAACCATCAAAAATAGGTATCCTATGCCTAGGATCGATAATTTACTGGATGAGGTTCATGGAGCAATATATTTTTCAAAAATTGAATTACGATTAGGATATCACCAAATTTGAGTTCAAGAACAAGACATGCTGAAAAAATCATTTTGGTGCCACTATGGAAACTTTGAGTTTTGGTCACGCCATTTAGACTAACCAATGCTCTCGCCACTTTTCAGTCTTGCATGAAAAATATCTTCAACAAGTAGCTAAGGAATTTTTTATTAATATTCTTTGACGACCTTTCTTACAACAAGACATGGGATGATCATTTGGAACATTTGGATAAAATCTTGAGCATCATGCAGGAACAATCACTTTATGCCAAGGAATCAAAGTGTGAGTTTGGATTAACATATTTTTTTTACTTGGGACACATAATAAGTGAAAAGGGAGTATAGGTTTATTAAGAGAAGATTCAAGCAATATTGGACTACCCCACACCCAAGAGCCTAACCAAGTTACAGGGATTTTTTTGGGATTTGTAGCTATTTTTGGATTATCAAAAGGTTCTCTCAATTAAGCGTGTCATTAATAGATTTGACGAATAAAGGAGCATTTAAGTGGACAGAGGAATTAGACAAGAAGTTCAACAAACTCAAAGAAGTGATGAGCTCATCTCTAGTTTTGCCCCTCTCCAACTTTAGACAACCCTTTGTATTAGAATGTGATGCATCAAGAGAAGGAATAGGGATTGTCTTAATGCAAAAGGGCCACCCCATTGCATTTGAAAGCCATTAGCTCCAGGATAAAAAAGACTTTACTCTATATAAGATAAATAGATGCTCATTATCATGCACGCTTTGGCAAAGTTCAAACAATATTTGGTGGGAAATAGGTTCGTATTCAGGACATATCACAACAACTTACATCATTTGTTAGAGAAAAAGGACTTGAATGAATGAAAACTAAAGTGGGTAAGTAAGGTCCAAGCTTTTGATTTTGATATTAAGTATGTAAAGGGGAAGAGGAATGTTGTGGTTGATGCACTTTACAGGAAACCAACAACATGTTCCCTCATAGAACTCATAGAATATTGGAATGATCAACTCTCAACAGAATATGCTAAGAACCAATTTGCATGTGCACTAACTAACAAACTCATTCAAGATGACAAGTACAAAATATTTGATGATATTATCATGACTACAAAGACAATATATATTTGGTTCTTGAATCTAGCATCAAGGAGAAGATTTTTAAGGTTATGCATGACATTCCATCAGCTAGACATCAAGGGTTCTTCAAAATCTACCGACATATTAGGGAATGCTTTTCATGGAAAGGTCTCAAGAAAGATGTGATGAAATACGTCAAGGAATACATGACATGTCAACAGAACAAGGTCGAGCACACAGAACCTACAAGGCTTCTCCAACCTCTACCAATTCCAGAGAAAATAAATAAATAAATAAATAAAATTTAAAAACAAACAAATAAATAAAATAAATAAATGGGAGAGAATCTCAATGGACTTCAACACTGGGCTACCCAAAATGCAGGGCAAATATCGTATCTATATTGTGGTCATCATATATATGAAATTCACACACTTCTTTGCAATCTCCGTTGACTACTCAGCCAAACAAGTAGTGTGACTCTTCTTCAAAGAGGTCTTAAGACTCCATGGACTACCTAAAAATATAGTCAGTGATCGAGACAACAAGTTTATGGGTGCATTCTGGAAGGATATTTTCAGGCTAGTGGGAACAAAATTAACCCTGACACTAGTTATCAACCACAAATAGATGGGAAAACATAAATTGTGATTAAGTGGTTTGTATTGATAAATGTAACTAGTGTCGATATTCATAATGTAAAAAATATATTTTTATCATTGATATATTTATTATTATATTCATTATTATCATTTTATTTTGGTCAAAGCATGTTATTCATGCTTATTTGTGTCAAAATAAATGTATTTGAGTCAAATACCGTTTGGACTTTTGAAAGAAAAATAAAAAGAAAATTTATTTTATGTCAAATAGTCAACTCAAGACCAAGTCGGCCTTCCTTGGGAAAGTCGACCTATGTCGTAGTTATTTGACCCCCCTAGATAGCTATATATACAAATCAACTCAACCACTTGGAAGACCATTCGTTCATCCTCACATAACATTGATTGTTATGCCAAGAATAAGAAGAAAAAGAGCCAAAGTCAAGGAGAGATAAAATTTAGTGTTTCCATCTTGTTTTTGCTCACACATGCGAAGATTTGTGGCATCTCTATGAAAATTATAGGTCCAAATTTCGTCCTTCAATGCAGGTCCAAAAATTCTATGATTTGACCAGCAGGTCCAAAAATTCTATGATTTGACCAGATTTCAGAGGGTTTGACTAGCGTTGACTTTTGTTGACTTTGACTTGGTTGGAGGAGACTTAGAGGAGGGTTGAATTGGGTCTTTGTGGTAGTCTTGGTCTTGGTCTTGGGTCTTGGATATCTCATTTTGATTTGATTCTATAAGAAATAGATTGTTTTGGTTTTCCATCTTGTGGGGTTTTTCCCTGGCTTGGAGCCTAATTTCTTGTGTTCTGTGACTCTTTGTGATATTTATGTTTTGAACTTTTGTATAACCAATTAACAAATAAGAGAATATAAGTAATAAGAATCCAACAACATTCACAGGTAATTATCAAGTTAATAGAAATCAATCATTATCTTCTAGTAGTTGGTTTCTCAACATGGTATCAGAGCTAAGGTGAAACGAAGGTAGATTGAAAGATAAAAAATTGTTGGCATATTTGAAGACTCTATTGCAGCACTTATCTCTCCCTCTATCAAAGCAAGAAAATAAGCATTGAAGATCATATTGTTGAAGAATTCCTTATAGAAGAAATATTTCTATTGTGGACATTATTAAAGGCTCTCGGAAATATCATCAAGTTCTCACTCATCAACATTATTGAAGATGCTCTCATATCAACTTATCCTTATTTAACAAGTAATCTACTATACTCTATGTCTAATCCTCCCAACCAAATGACATTTATTTGCAAGGAAGGCAACAAAATTGATGGAGCTTCTAATTTTAAGGTTTAGAAAAAGAGAATTGATCTAGTTCTCATAGAAAATGAAATCATGCAATTTGTTGAAGGAAATGTTCTAGTACTTGACAAGAATAATGCTCAAGAAGTATCCAAGTGAAACAAGGGAGAAATTAGGGCTCAAAGAATCCTCTTTGAGTCTATCAAAGATCATATCATCTCTTTTGTTTCATATTTGTCCGCTTCCAAGGAAGTCTATGATAAATTGGTCAAACTATATTGTGTTAATACTATTGGTCAAAGGATATCTCTAAGGAACCAACTTTATGGAACAAGAATATCAAAGGATGAAGATGTGGCTTCATATTTTATGAAAATATAAAAAATAAAGGATCAACTTCAAGGACTTGGAGAAACCATATCTGATTATGAATTAATCTCTTTCATACTCAATGCCCTACCTCCAACTTGGAATGGTTTTGCAAGTGGAATCTATGAAAGAAAATATACTCCATATTTTAAAGGACTTTAGGCACTTTGAGTTCTATAATAAATGATATTGAAGGTTAAAGATTATATCAAACCCAATAATTAAAATTCTCAGGCATTTGTTGTTAAATCAAAGAAGAAGTTCAAAAAAATTGGAAGATCAAGTATAACAACAACAAGCCTTGCGGTAACAAAGACATGTCTAAAGTTCGATGCTTTGGTTGCAATGAATATGGAAATTATAAGAAGGACTATCCCAAGAACCCTAAGAATGAAAAGGGCAACAAAAGGGAAGAAAGAAATAAAGAACAGATAGCAAAAGATGAAGAAGTTGAAAAGAAACCCAAGGTCGAAGATAACAAGGACCTTTGTTATTGAAGAATATAGCAATTACCAAGTTTGCAAGCAAGTTTGTTTTCATTTCTTATTAGAAGATTGTAGTTAGGGTAGCAGTTACAATTACATTTGAAGGATAAAAGATTTTTAAAATTCACAAATTGTGAAGTAATGAATATCTAGTTTAAGAAGAAGCATATAGTTTTCAAGAGATAGAGTAATCGAAAGTTGTCTACACAGTATTCCAAAGTCATAGTATTCTACAATCATAGTCATAGTGAAGATATTAATTTCATCATGAAGATCTAGAAGCAAGCGTCACATCATTTATAAAGAAAGGACTACAAGTTGACAATAGTAGTAAAACATAGTAGAGGCAAAGTCATTATGGAGCATGTTGGGTATGTGTTATATTCTTTCCACAACTAGTCACACACATTGTTACGTTGCGTCAAGTGCAAGAGGGCGGTAGGCCCCTTGCAAAGGGCCCGAGGCAATGCCCAGGAAATTTTTTTATTTGGACCCAATTATGGTTGGGCAGATCCCAGGATGGCGGGTGGACCCAAGGATAATGAGCGGACCTACCCAAGGTTTTGCACATGGTTTTTTGGGCATGATGGTTTTTCCCATGGTATTTTGTAGATCCATTCAAGGGAATTATGGTTATGTTTTAATACATGGTTAATGGATTGGGGTTTATGAATGTTTGGACATGTATATAATGTATTATAACATTGAAAAGAATATAATGAAAAACCAATTTGGTTTTCCCGGTTTTGGGTTCCAAGAGAAAATCTCTGTGTAGATTTTTTAAGTTCTCGTCATTGTATTTTTTTGTTTTGTTAAAGAATTCATTTGTAGGTAATTTTTTTACAAGTTTAAAACCAACATTCGGTATCAAAGTTATTTTTTATTTAAGGGAATGCCTTTTAAGATGAGGGGTTTGTTGCTCGGGCCTATTGTAGACCCTACCACAGTGGAAGATCTACAAGTTCGATTCTTGCGATGAAAGGAGATGGCGAACAGTGGAAAGATAGAGATAAGAAATTCAATGGACAAATTTTTGAGTTGTGGAAGCTCAAGATGGAGGGTTTGTTGGTGGACAAAGATCAATGGATTTCTATATATCCAAGTACGACACCAACAAGAATGTCGAAAAAAGATTGGGTGAAATTAGATCAGAAGGAAAAGAGCACTATACTATTATGTCTTTCAGATTAAATATTGTTGAATGTATCAAGGGAGGCTACAAAAATGGTTTTGTGGGACAAGTTAGGGACTTTGTATCAATAGAAGTCTTTGGTGAACAACTTTTTTTTTGCACAAAACGTTGTATAACTTGAGGATGAAGGATGGAGAATTGGTGACAGAGCATCTAAATGCCTTCAATACTGTGGTAAGTTAGTTGTTATCTATTGATATTAAAATTTCATATGAAGATAAGTACATAAATTGTTGTGTTCTCTACTGAACTCATGAGATAGTCTGGTTGTTGTCATAGGTATCAAATACAAGTACCTTGAAGTTTGATGAAATTGTCTCATCCTTGTTTTTGGAGGAGATGAGATGGAAAAATATGGAGAGTCAGAATGGATATGTGTTGTCTGTAAGAGGACAGTCCTAGAATTGAAGTAGAAATAATTCCTTGAGTGGGAGATCTAAATCTAGAGGGAGATATAAATCTCTAGGAAAAGTTGTAAAGGTATGTTGGAAATGCAGAAAACAAGGGCACTACAAAAAGGATTGTAGATCTAAAAGTCATGAGAAAGGAAAAGGATATGATGATGCTCCTTTTGTAGAGGCAAAAACCACCTCAAATGATGGTGGGGATTTGTACTTGGCTTCTTTTTCAAGTACACATGTAGATCATGAGGCATGGTTGATTGACTCAAGTGCATCATTTCACATGACTCCGCATAGGGAATGGTTTTGAAAGTACAAGAAATATGATGGTGGTGATGCCTTCTCAGGTGATGATGGGAAGACCAAAAACATAGGATGTAGAAAAATAAAGTTGAAGTTGCAAGGTGGAAGGTATAGAATAATTATTGGTGTTATACATATTCATGCATTGGTCAAAAATCTGATTTCTATAAGCAAAATGGATAATGCAGGTGTAAAAACAGTGTTCGAGAATGATTCCTACAATATGGATCGAGGAGCACTAGTATTGATGAGGGGAGTTCGGATAGGAACTTTGTACAAGTTGATGGATAGTATTGTTATTGATGACTGCAATAGTTCCATGGTTCCTCAAAGTGGACTAGAAAATCTGTACTCTCTGGTGAAAAGATTATGTTATGGCATCAAAGACTAAGGCACATTGGAGAGAAGGGCCTTTGAATACTGCATGATAATGATGTGGTAGAAGGTATTTCTAATTTCTCTTTGGATTTTAATTTTTGTGAACATTGTGTATATGGGAAGAAAAATCAGGTGAGTTTCCCCGCTGGTGTTAAGAGGGGGAAAGGGATATTAGAGCTTGTGCACAGTGGTGTGTTTGGACCAATGTCAGTTCCATCACTGGGTAATTTTATGTATTATGTCTTGTTTATAGATGACTTCTCCAAGAAGACATGGATATAGTTCCTCAGGAAGAAATCTTAATTCTTTGATAGGTTTAAAGAATTTAAAGCTCTAGTGGAAAATCAGATAGAGAAGAACATTAAGGTATTAAGGATTGATAATGGTGGAGAGTTTTTCCAGAAGGAATTTGAAGAGTTTTGTAAGAAGTGTGGTATAGCAAGACAAAATATTACTCCATACACACCTCGGCGAAATGGAGTTGTAGAATGAATGAACAAAACATTGATGGAAAAGGCAAGAAGCATGCTCAATGGCGCTAGATCGGGGCAAGAATTCTCGGCAAACACAGTGGATACTGCTTGTTACCTATTTAATAGATCATCTTCATCAGCAGTGGGGTAGGAATTATGGGCAAACGCAATGGATATTGCTTGTTACCTGTTTAATAGATCACCTTCATCAATGATGGAAGATAAGATTCCACATGAGGTATGGACTGTGTTGTCGATCCTAGAGACAATCCCTGCATTGAAAGGAGACCAATTCCTAGGAAATCTTATATTTTTCTGGAAGCTAATGGAACATTTACTTGTCAATATAATTCAAATGATATTGGTTCAGAACCCTTCTTAAGAGATGCAATACTGGAATTAATGTAAATAATAATCCACAGGAATTTTATTCATAAATCTAGGGTGCCTGATTCTGATTAAAGTTTGCAACTAATCAACTATTTTAGAGTGTGAAGTAGGGGAAGTGAGTAGAAATGAGACCCGACATACAGAGCTTAAATGCTTAAGAATACCATATATCTGAATTCAGAAGGAAATGAAAACATGAGAAGTTTTATGAGGTTCAAAGATACATGGAGCACTTTTAAGGAATTAGTTTCCGCAATCATTATAAGGCGTCATTCATCAACATTGATTTAAATGAATATATATAATATATAATATATATATATATATATATATATATATATATATATATATATATATATATATATATATATATTATATATATATAATATATATATATATATAAATATATATAATATATATATATATGCTACGTTACATGCAATTTTGGAAGAATATTGAACACATATGCAAACACATAGAAGAGAGAACATACTACAAACTCAATAAGTCGAGATCACTGAGGATTTTGCATTAATTTCCAAAGAAGCATACATCCATCAAGATACATAACATTGTTTCGTTGCATAAATTTTCTTGGAAAGAGACAGACCATTACACAATATTATTTTCTTGATCTCATCATGATAACTAAGCATGTCAAAATTTCAACATGTTCAGTAACACAACTGTACTAACAGAAGAGTCATAGACTGAATATAAAAAAATGATATCATCAAAGATGTGAGTGAAATAAAATATCATAATTGACATGATCATAAATATCTTCAAGGACGATGGGCTAGTGGAGCATGTTGTGGAGTATGTTGTGTCGATGGTTCAATGATTTGAACAATAGGTGGATTAACAAATTGTTCACAT
This sequence comes from Pinus taeda, assembly GCA_000404065.3. NCBI lineage: Eukaryota > Viridiplantae > Streptophyta > Pinopsida > Pinales > Pinaceae > Pinus > Pinus taeda. The sequence goes on along the minus strand of APFE030882292.1, from coordinate 61,357 downwards.
CATTTCCATAGTACTGGAGGTGGACGAGGAGCAGAGAAGAATCGTTGATATGTGACCTTTAAATCGATTAAGTCGGCATAACTTAGCCTATGACGAAATACTCTTTTCACCATGCCCGACTGTTGAAATTCCTTCTTCAGATAGTTTACCATTGTTTTATCTTTGAGGGAGGTAGTTTTCTCGTGAGATCAACCCGCCTTGGTTTTAACTTCAAAAAGTCTCTGACTATTCTTCTCCCAAAGGATCAACTCCCCGAGAGAATCCCAGCAGCTGGGTAATCCTGCTTGGACCACTCTTTCAAATTTGTCACTGAAGGTGGCCACTTATTTTAATACTATTTCAAGGCATTGCTCGGCTTTGACCTTAGCCTCCTCTTGCAGGATTACTTTGGATATCTCCATTACGATGTTGACTTTTATCCATCATGTCGATGGACCTTAGCTCATTTACTTGCCTTTCATTGACAAACCAAATAAATCTCTTGGCGATTTGAGATTTCCTCTCGTCCTCTTCTCTGGTGTCTCTGAGAAAGCGTTCGTAATCCTTGCTTACAACCTTCTTCTCATGCATCAAAGTTATGTGCTCCCATTTTTTCTTCATCTCATCGATGATCTCATCTCAGACTAGCTATCATGCTTGCAATAGAGACATATTCCCTTTTAGCTTTGCTTTCAGCTCAGTAACCTCCTAAGTCACCAGCTGCAAATTTTTGTTGATGAGCTCAGTGTTTGTCATAGAAACCTCTAGTTGTTTCTCCTTCTGAGCTAGACTTTCATTAGCAAAATCCAAGTCTCTCTACACCTTATTCAACTCCCCTTCCGAGGTTTGTAGCTCAGTAAGGGCCTTGGTGAGTTTTTCGGTGGGGTTTTGTGGATCTTCGGGCATAACCACTACACATACATGAGAGTTCACTTTTGTTTGCTTTTCGTCCAATTGTTGCTTGAGGACTACTATCTCATTGTCTCTTTCAACCAGATCCTTGATTAGGTTCTTTTTTTCTCTCTCAACCTGAGCAATCTCTCGAGACTGCACATGTTCACTACTTGGAATCTTCATCTTGTGCCTTAACCCTGGATCTCCTTTTGAGACTGACTAAGGAGAGATTCCACTGTTGTCTTGTCCTTTGGATTCACCCTCAGTTTGATTATCAACTCATTGAAAGTATCATTTTTTATATGCAAGGCTCGGGAGTTAGACTTCTCTTGTTTTAACTTGTTTGCAGCCTTTTCTAGTAATGTCTTAGGTTTGCTAATGGGAATAATGTTCTTGTTGAGATCATTGTATAGCATTTCCCCTACTTGTTTCTGAAAAATTATTTTATTTGGTAAGGGGACACTTGACATTTCCAAAGACACATCCAAAGTTTTAAACCAAGAACCTCAAGATAAAGATCGTGTCAATGGATGTTGTAGTGAAAACTTCATTTAATTCTACTCCAGGTCCATAAAATCCAGTAGTCTGGTGTGATATGATATTGATTGGGATGCCATTACCTATTGTATGTTCTCCCTGAATTTCTTGTTTCTTTCCTCAATGGCCTTTCCAATAGGCCATCTTGACCCAGTGGCAGCAACACCTTCCTGAGTGCTTGAAATTGTTATCTTTGTAGAGAATGAGGTTGTAGCTTGAGGTGGATCCTCCAAGATCACCAAAATACCTGGTTGTTTCATCCCTGTTTCCACTAGCTTAGTCACAAAATCTTCCTATTCTTCTTCAGGATCTTGACTCCTGGCCTTTTTATTTATCCGTGCTTCCTCCATCTCGGTATCCCCAGCTTGGTCAATGGTCCTTTTTGACGCTTTATCTATTGCCACTGGGGTTTCGGTCTTCATTTCTGTATTAAGAGGCCATGAATCGAAATTAGTTTTCCATTTGATTTAGGGCTTGGGCTCATGTACATAAGTTGAGGCTTTTATCTTTTCTCTCCTTCGAGAGATGACACCCTTGGGATCATAGTGCCAGATGTCTCCCTTATCAAAATCCATTGTTTTGAGTAAGGCCTCAACTATCTTGAAGGCTTGTCTTGTATTCACAACAAAAGGACCCACGGGCTGTCCCATTTTAAAAATATATCCCTTCTTTACAGGAACAAAATGGAGCAGGTATACACTGAGGATTTGTCTAATAAATTCTAGGGGAAAAAATATCATGGGCATGAATACAAGCAAGTAGTAAGGACGAAGCTCGCACCCATAAACCCTGATTTATGTATAATTCTCATAAAGATACCATTCCCCTACCATATCGTCTTTTCTAAGTTGGAGAAGCTCTTTTTGATGGGGGAGAATTCTAGGTGGAGAAACATTGTGGATAATCCTATATGCGATGGCCATACAGGTGGATAGCCACTAAGAGTACCCACAAACACATGGTCTTCTCTTGACCTAACATTCCAATCAAAGATGGAATTCCTTTTCTTGTTGCGATTAACCATGCTTAGACCTAAACAATCAAAATCTTCAACGTGGGTGTACATAAACAGGTAGAACAAAAGTGAATAGTAGTGGAAATAAGAAGTGGTGGGAAAGTGATGAAGCTGGAAGCATATGGTTGTAGACAAGTAAGCCGGGATATCGAACAGACAACCGGGATGCATCATTTTATGTAGAAACCCCAGGACAACCTTGTTGGTCATATTGTTGTTGTATTCCCCCAATAAACAAGAAATTATCGACAGGATGTGCTGAACAGGCTCACTGAAGAGGGTGACTAAGAAGAACTTGACGTGGGGTAGAGATTGCACTCTAGGAGCTAGGATCTTTCTCAAAAAAAAAATTGTTGTTCATCAAGCAGAAGGGTAACAAAATGATAGGTTAGGGTGACAACGATAAATGACTACATCGAAGGAGAGATGGGTAAAACTAAGGCTTTCTAGATCAATTCAGGGGTTATCTCAAGTATTTTGGCCCCAAAGGTAGAGATGGAATAATTCTTCTCGTCAATGTATGTCGCAGTCATCCAGGAAACGAATTTGGGAAAGTGATGAGTCGAAGGTGCGGTTTGGTAGTATAGGTAGGAGTCAATTACTCGGAGGGTATCTTCCCTGCTTATATGGTGCCCAAACAAGTCAAAACGAAGGTCGACGAGGTGGTAAGTGTGGGCCGAGTCAACAATTTGGCCCTCAGTGTTCATTAAGGGTTCGAGGCCGAAAGAACACTTGACTTCACGATTTTTAGTGGTTTCTGGTATCGTTTGCTTCATTTTAATGAGTAAAATAAAAAATTATAGGTGGTCGTGGATGATGGGTTACTAGGAGTCCGTAGAAGCAGTTGAAAACAACATTGGGAGAAAGTATTTGGGTGGTTTGGGTGCTCAAATGGGAGGTCCTGTGCAGACGACTGACAGGGAGGGTTGCACTGGGAACTGGAGAGTGACTTTTAGAAACGGATGAGAGAGCGGGTCACTTTTATAGCAAGAAGGGCCAAGGTGGGATGACATGGTGGCGACGTCAGGTAGGGGAGAGGTGTGGCGTGGCGGGATTGGTGAGGGGAGGGAGACCAGAGAATGGGAGTAGGGACCACCAAATGACTTTTTACCTCCTATATCGTGCTCACTTGACATAAAGAACGAATGAGGGTATCCCACCTACCGTGTGGTCTCTACTGTACTTCAGCAGGTCGGCTCGCAGGTGGATGAGTCCCTCCTTCACCCCCCGGAATGAATCCAAGTCGTCAGATCATACTCTGATTTTTCAACTTCGAGGCTCCTACAGGCTAACTTCCGCACAAGTCTTGCCCTCCGGACTGGACAAAGAGCATTGTTGATCTAGAATGAATTGTGGTTGGTTCAATAACTACACAATATTTAGCTCATCTTTAGACCGATGTTGGATCGCTTTCCCGCTTTGTTTGTTGATAGGTTTAGGGCTCGATAGGCACTGTGTTTCACTTTAAATTCCTTCCCTTATGCGTTCGGCTTCGACCTTCCTTCCTTGAGTATGCTTTTAACCACATGTTTAATTTGTGAGTCCATAGCTTTGATCCTTGGTTTCTACCTTTTGAAAATTCAGGAAGAGTGATAACATACTGGTAAGAAACCCTCTCTCTCAAATCTCTGGGTATTTGGCTCTAATGCATATGTACATGTTCCAAAGGAGAAAAGAACCAAATTGGATAGTAAATCTGAAAGGTGCATCTTTGTTGGGTATAAGAATCGTTTAAAAGGTTACAAGCTTTGGAACCCAGAAGCTAGGAACGTTGTGTACAGTCTAGACGTAGGGCTTAGAGAGGTGAAAGATAGTATTAAACATGAAGTCCTACCAAAGGAAAAGGAACCAAAGAATATAGAGTTTGAACTAAAGGAGGAAGAATCAAACTCTACAACATAACATGAATCAGAAGAGGAAGAGTTTCACACTCCAATTTTGAAAAGATTAGATCGAGAGAGAAGAAATCTAGAAAGGTATAGTCCATCTGCTTTCTGTTCAAATTTTGCTTTTATCTATTACTAATGATGATCCCAAAATTTTCAGGGAGGCAGTGGATTCATAGGATGAAAAACTTTGGAAAAGGGCCATGGTTGAAGAAATAGAAGCCTTGGGCAAAAATGAGGCTTGGTATCTGGTGGAGTTGTCGACTAGAAGGAAACTCATTGGCAGCAAATGGGTGTTTAAGAAGAAGATGAATGCAAAAGGAAAGGTGGACAAATAAAAATCTTGGTTGGTAGAAAAAGGTTATTCCCAAGTGTCAGGAATTGATTTTGGTGATATTTTTTCTCATGTTTCCAAGTTAGCTTCTATCAAATTACTTTCATATGTTGTTGTTTATTTTGATTTTGAGGTAGGACAAATGGATGTCAAGACAACATATCTTCATGGGGATCTTAAAGAAGAGATCTACATGAAACAACCAGAAGGCTTTGCGGTGAAGGGTAAGAAAGAACTGGTATGTAGGTTAAAAAATTCTTTGTATGGGTTAAAACAGTCACTAAGGATGTGGTATCAAAAAATTTATACATATATACAAGGACTTGGATTCACAAGGAGCAAAGCAGATCACTATGTATTTTAAATTAATTGTTGATCGTGTTATTTATTTGGTATTGTATGTTGATGATATGTTGCTAATTGGAAATGAAAAAGAACTTGTCCACGATTTGAAGACCCAATTGTCCTCTAAATTAGACATGAAGGATCTTGGTGCTGCAAACTATATTTTGGCATGGAAATTGAATGAAATTGGGCAAAGAGGAAGCTCTAGTTAAACCAGAGGAAGTATGTCGAGACACTATTGTAGAGGTTTAATATGTAGGATAGTAAACTGGTGAAGGTTCCTACCCCTGTAGATGCAAAGTTATCTGCTGAAAAATGTCTCAAGACACAGGAAGAGGAAGAGGACATGTCCCATGTTCCATATGCGAGTGCAGTTGGTAGCCTAATGTATGCAATGGTCTATATCAGACTAGACATTGCACATGTAGTGGGAGTATTGAGCAGTTTTATGTCAAAACCAGGGAAGGAGCAATGGATAACAGTGAAGCGGGCTTTCAAGTATTTGCATGGCACTAGTGATGATGGTTTGTGCTACCAAGGAAGACTAGGATTGGACAAAGTGTTGGACATATGTGGCTTTGTTGATATTGATTGGGTTGCAGATCTAGATCAGAGAAGATTTATAAGTGGGTGTGTGTTTAACCTATTTGGAGGAGAAACCAGTTGGATGAGAAAGAGACAAAGTGTAGTGTGGCACTTTCAACTATAGAGGTTGAGAACATGGCAGCCACTTGCAAGCATGGAAGAAATTTGGTTGTAGAGATTTTGTTCAAGTATGGGGTTGGTACAAAGATCTATAAGGATATACTGTGACAGCCAAAGTACAATTTTCTTGGAAAAGAACTTTACTTATCATTCAAAGGCAAAGCACATTGATGTTCAATATCACTTTGTGAGGGATATGGTTGAAGACAAAAAAGTGTTGCTGGTAAATGTTTTTGAAATTCGCAAATTGTGAAGTCATGAATATCTAATTTAAGAAGCATATGGTTTTCAAGAGAGTCATCGAGAGTTGTCTACACAGTATTCCAAAGTCACAACATTCTATAGTCATAGTCAAAGTGAAGATATTAATTTCATCATGAAGATCTAGAAGCAATCATCATATCATTTAGCAAGCAAGGACTACAAGTTGACAATAGTAGCAAAACATAGCAAAGTCAAAGTCATTATGCAGCATTGTAAGAATTTCTCTAGCATGATATTTGTTTCAAGTACCAGTGGTGATAAGAATAAGAGCAATGCAACTAGCACCAAGAATTTAAGAGGCAAAGCTAGATTTTGACAAAATAGATGGAAGAATTAAAGGAACATGGTAAAGCTTATACTACAATAAGAACAAGCAATTTAATAGTATACATTTAAGATGGTCAATTGAAGGGAAACATGGAAGCTAGTTTCAAAGGGAAGTTTTCTATCAGTTAAAAAGTTTCTCTTACTTCAAATGAAAGAAGATACTTCTATTATGTAAAGGGAGAAGATCTTGTAACCAGGAATCAAATCAATATCAATATAAACATATGCAGATTATCTTCAGAGGGAGTTGGAAACAAGATAAATTACATGTTGGTCAGATACATTACTTCTAGACAGTTGAGCAGAAACTCAAAAGATACTTATTATCTAAGAATATTGGTTGACAGTCTGCATCTATATGGAAACATCTTTAAAGAACCTTGATCTAGCAGTTGATTGATTCATAATTGACAGAGCTAATATTGACATTATTGATGATCATTTATGCTTGAAATTCAATGAAATTTCTTGGGAAAATTTGGAGCTAAATAATTCGAAAGAAAGTAATACTAACATCTGAGGGAGCTAGAAGCAAAAATTAAAGGATCTTACAACCTGGGATTTAAGTTTACATCAAATGATTTGGCATTACTGATAAGAAAAGATATTATTGATGTTTGAGATATGGCATGGTTTCCTAGAAGAATACATAGCATATGTATGAGCACTATAGAGGCAAAAGATGTGGCGGTTGGTACAATCAGTGGTGAAGCAATTCGACTCCATAGAATGTTTGATACACTATTTGATGACATGTTGGTCTCAATTATGATATTGATCAAAGCTACATGAAGATTGTCACAAAACCAGGAAGGTCGAAGTGCTTTATGATTTGTAACATGATACAAGAAAAAGTCATGAAGTAGCAGTATGTCTCCATTGATGAAGCAGGTAGTTAATGTATTGATGATGTTCCTTTCTATGAAAAAGGATGGGCAATCTTGAGACAAGCTTAGGATTGTGGATGTATCCTCCCTAAGAGGGAGTGAGGATACACTATCCTCCATGTGTCATGTACTATGGCCAAGACTAATAATCATAAGCCTAATAAAGAACACTGGTAGGGAGAATGGTGGATTTCATAAGCATATGGAACTGATATTCTTTGAGGATTTGTACTTTGACTAGGACTAACCACCATAATTCAAGTACGTTAATCTAAGGACCGACATTTCCTTGTGTCAAATATTATGACAATGGAATAGGAAATGGTCTTGTGAGGACATACCTAGTGAACAATTGGGTGGGTTATGTGCTTAGAGAGGTGGTGGTGTCCAAATTAATTCCTCCCAACATTGTGGTCTGATCTAGTGGAGAGATAGTGGCTTGTTAGTTAAGGCCTTGTTATTTTCACAATGTTGGCTATGATGATGCAAATCATCATTGATGCTTATCAATCGAGGTCCTTTCTTATATGAATATTTCAACTTAAGAGTATCATGTCATGTCATTTTGAATACCGCCCAAGTTAAGAGGGAGTGTTGAAAAATGTAACTACTTTCGGTCTGCATAATGTAATAAAATGTAATTTTTATCATTGGTATATTTATTATTATCATTTTATTATGATCAAAGCATGTTCTTCACGCTTATAAAGTCAAAAAGAGTCAAAATAAATGTATTTGAGTCAAGTCCCATTCGAACTTTTGAAAGAAAAACAAAAGGAATTTTTATTTTGAGTCAAATAGTCAACTCAAAACCAAGTTGGCCCTCCTTGGACAAGTCAATATATGTGGCAACTATTCGACCCTCCTGGATAGTTATATATACAATTCAACTCGGCCACTTGGAAGACCATTCATTCATCATCACATCACATCAATTTCTATGCCAAGAACAAGAAGAAAAAGAGCCAAAGCCAAAGGAGAGAGAAAGTGGTCAAAAGAGAGAAAAAATTTGGTTTTTCCAGCGTGTTTCTTCTCACATGTGTGAAGATTCTATGTAATCTCTATGAAAATTACGAGCCTGAAATTCTTCCTTCATTGCAATTCTTAAATTTCTGTGATTTGACCAGATTTTAGAGGGCTTGACCATCATTGACTTTGACTTGGTTGGAGGAGACTTGGAGGAGGAGTGAATTGGGTCTTTGTGGCAGTCTTGGTCATGGTCTTGGGTCTTGGATATCTCATTTTGATCTAATTCTATAAGAAAGAGATTTTTTGGGTTATCCCCCTTATGGGGTTTTTCCCTAGCTTGGAGCCTGATTTCTTGTGTTATTTATCTCTTTATGATCTTTATGTTTTAAAGTTTTGTATAATTATTTAATGAATAAGAGAATATAAGTAATATGAAGCCAACAACATTCACAAGTAATTATCAAGTTAAGAGAAATCAATCATTATCTTCTAGCAGTTGGTTTCTCAACAGATATAAGGATACTTGCATAGCTATGTGATGGGTCAGGAAAAAACATGGGTGAAATGTTTGTACCATGGGGAGCATTGCTACAATACCACTTACCATTTAACCATTGTTATGACACCCTTCAAAGAACTATACAGATGTGATGTATCCTCCTTTGTCGACAGGATTTTTGGAGATAATAGAGCACCCATTGCTAGAGACTGGATACAAGAGAGTCGGGACATCCTCAGAGTACTCAAGGAAAACATGCAGGCTGCTAAAAATCAACAAAATATGTATGTAATTCAACATCAAAAAAAAATCATCTTTGATGTAGGAGACCTCATTTTCTTGAGATTGCATCTCTATAGACAATCCACAATCAAGAAAGGCATCACATAAAAGTTGAAGCTCATGTTTTATGGGCCTTATAAATTTATTTAAAGGATTGGTGAAGTGGCATATGAGTTAGAACTAGCAAGAGGCAACAAAATCCATGATGTATTCCATGTGTCGTGCCTCAAGAAAGCTGTGGAGCAACAGGTGACCACCTTTATTGAATTGCCACCATTAGACGAAGAAGGAAAACTAGAACTAATTCCAGAGATGATCATGGTTGTGCGAGAAAAGAAGTTACAAGTTACGAGGGAGAGTAATTCTAGAATACCTTATGAGAGGGAAGAATATACTAGAGGAGGACGTGACAAGGGAAGGAGAACGAATTTTGTAGCATGAAAATCTGCAATTGCTTGAGGGAAAGTAATTTCGGGTAGGGGGACTATAATGTCCTCTACGAATTGAGAATGAATGAAGGGAAAAATAGCCTATCGATCCATGTATGCTACAACCCTCAATAAAGGGGAAAACCCCAAAATATCCAATTTTGGGTGAGTCTTGGGGCAACTAGGCAAGAAACCCAAAATTGGGGTTTGGAGAGAAATTTACTCAATCGATTAAGAAGAGGAGACCCCTATAGGAAATCTATGAATATAGGAGGTTCGAATTCATTTTAGATCATCATTGTGGATCATCTCATTTGCTCTTGAGCATTAGTTCTAAGGGTTTAAGACCCATTTTCCCTTGTCAATTTCGGTTGTGAAAGATTCCACCCTAGTTGACATCCTTCTCTTCTTCAATCTGTTTTGGCACAAGATTCTTATCTGGACAACGAATTCTATGAAAACTAAACTTTTTTTGGGCAACAAATTCTATGAGTATTAATCTTTGTTTTGTGCAGTGAATTTTGTAATGATTCACTTATATTTTAGTAACGATTTTTGTGATATTTAATCTATGATTAGAAACGAGATTTTGAGGAGATTAATATTTGATACCAACTTTGGTCAAGGTCAACGAACTCCTCCATCAATGTCTTTCCTAGAGTAACCAGATCTGTTGAAGACAGAAAATCAAAATCTGGGTGGATCCCTCTGAATAAGCATTGTAGTTCCTATAGAGACAAACTGGAAGACTAGGCATTACTCTTAGAAACTAGGGTTTTTTCTAAACGAAGATCCTGAGGTTCGAAATCCTTATGCCTGCAATCCACAACAAACTAAAGTTACAGTTGAAGTCACATGCTAAATTCAGGGGGACATCTAGTGGATGTTCGGGCACCTTGAATACTATTTCGAACAAATTGTCTTTCAAGTAGACTCATACCCCTAACTGAAGTGATAGCCAAGCTATAGTACCTAGAGAATTCGTAGATTTTGTGGTCTAAGTATCAGTGACAAGAAGTGGCATTTTTTCTAAGGCAATCGAGGTTCACAATGAGCAAGACTTCATGGGGTCCTATGATTAAGTGTGAATCAAATCTGAGCATCTGAGTTCGGGGACCAAGGGCAAGCCAAATTCCATATATCCAGGTGCGGATGGCTTTCTGTGGTGAGACAGGTCTTTGCATTCTAGAACAGGTGAAATCTATAAATAAAATAAACATTTCTCGAGTAAAATTTTTTATGTATCCTAATTTGGTAGATTTTTAGGTCAGTAAAGTCAAGAATAATGTGGTCTCACACTGATTAATTTCCATATTGTTCAAACGTTGTATAATTGAATTCTATTGAGTCTAGAATTGGGCATTGGATCGTCGAGCTTCACTGCATTTGGTTGAGTTATTAACAACATTTTCTATCTTTCTTTCTTTCTTTTTCTTTATTATGTAGGAACAATGTGTTTCATTGTGTTATTGATTGAATTCATTTATTTCTTTCTTAAGTTTGTAAATAATTTGATTGGAAGGATAAACCCTATGGAAAAATAACCCTAGATCGCTACACAATAGTTGTAGGCTTTGGCTTGGGCCCAATCAAAATGTGTACTTCTCAACTAGATCTTTCCAATGAGTAACTAATTGTATCAAACAAAGATTGTATGTAAAATTCACAACCTCGGAAAGTTGACACACCAACTCCATTGCGTCCCACAACCCTTTTGACATTTCATCTCATAGGGTTAGGCTTTTGGATGTTTAGGGTTTCTTCATTATTGCTTTATGTTGAAAGAGGTATTTCAGCCTCATTGTAATGTGCACTGGTGAATGCTCATAGTCATCATATCTATTCTCAAAGATAAGCTACCACCATTAGAGCGAGTTTGTTTCGTTATGCATTTGTATAGTTTCAACACATTCCATTTATTAATAGAAGCCAAGTTTTATTATTTTTATGCATTTTAGTTATAAATCATATTTAATTTGTTCCCTACATAATTTTGAATCACATGTGGTTGATAGATAAACAAGAGACTATGGAGAAGAAAGTTTCAAGCTTAGACTCTAACTCATCCAATCCAATTACAATCTTTGCACTCCCTATATAATATGTTTATGTTGTTGATTGACCTTATTATCTCAACATTTGCTAGCATAACATCCTTTTATATGACACCATAAACATTTAACATTATTTATATCCTTACATTAATCTAATGAACTTAACTTGTCTTAGCCTCCCTAGGGACTCCTTTCTTTCTTCCCTTCCACCCTCTCCCAACAAGGGAAAGGTCTTCTACTTCACCTTCTTTTGTTAGACTAGATTAGCCTTAACATAGTTACCAACTTCACAAGAACTTTAAGAGTTCTAATTTTTTTAACATAGTTACCAATTTGACGAGAACTTTGAACTTTGAGAGTTCTCGTCTTTTTTAAAGCCACATTTAGTGGCTATTTTAATCCCCATTTTCAAAAAGTGGTGCCACAAGTAGCACATTTACTTTCATGGTTAAAATTAACACTTTTTGCAACCATGGCCTTAACAATATCATAAAATTGTCAATAAAAACCTTAAAATCAACCCCCAAATCAAAAAAATAGTGTGAACAATAACACCATTTTTTTTTTATTTTCAAGGTTAAAAGTATAATTTCTTTGAAACCTTTAGACTTAATAATCAGTGTTTTTGCAACAAAAAAACTTAAATTTGACCCTCAAATTAAAAAGTGGTGCTCTTAATAGAAGCCACCATTTTTTCTAAGAATAAAATTGTAAATTTTTCAAAATCATGGCCTTGGCAATCAGAACCCTTGGAACCAAAATCTAAAAACCAATCACAAAATCAAATTTTATTAATAACATTTTTTTTTTTCAGGTTTAAAATTATAATATTTAAAATTCATAACAAGAAAAATTCAGCATTGTTACAAATAAAATTAAGCGAAGTCTTTCGGTAGAAATCACATAAATCACATAAGAGAACCAACAAGTGTGGTTCCTTTCGAACCAACAAGTGTGGTTCATCATCAGACCAGATGAAGAGGCAGACCATGGCAAAGGGTTAAATAGAGAGCAATGTAGAGACATAATTGCTTAAATAGAGAGCAATGTAAAGACATAATTTCAAGTAACCGCTATATTCAAACAATAATATTTAAATTATGATATTAGTTTATTAATATATTAAAAACAAATATTAATTAAACCGCTATTTAAAAAAAAAAAAAAAAAAATATATAGTAATAATTAATTTAAAATATTAATAAGGCTTATAAACAGCAAGTTTTTGAAAAAATAATTTAATTAAATTATTAAAAACATTTACAGTTTTTGAAAAATAAATTTTAAATTAGATATTATTTATTATTAAAAAAATTAAATAAGTAACTGAAATAAAGCAGCTAGTTTCCTGATAAATAATAAAAAAAAAAACAACTTAACTTAAAGATGAAGTCAAAAATATAAAAACGAGTCATCCTAATCGATAAACAGCAGTGAAAAATAATTAATAAAAAATAAACTATTAAAAATAAATATAAAAAAAAATAAACATATAAAATATAATATATAATTATATATTATAATATAAAATATATTATAACAATATATCCAAAGAAAAATAATCAATAAATAAAACGAGGTCAACAATAAAATATCGGGTCCATTAAACAACAATAACAACAACAAAAATTATAAAAAAAATTACTAAAAGGAGTTAAGAACGAATAGGATGATAAAATATATAAAAACAAGAAGGATCAAGAAAATAAACTTTAATGAAGAATAAACCAACAACAAATACTATAAAAAGGACGCAATACCTATATAGATAAACAAACAAACAAAATAAATCCCAAAAAGAAGCAAACAAACAAACAAACTTTTACTAATATTCCAACCATCTTATGTGATTTCTACCAAAATACTTTGTTTAATTCATTATGGATCACAAAAACTTGAATACACAACAAATAAAATTGTTAAAA
>APFE030882292.1:1667-46879 GCA_000404065.3 Pinus taeda | reverse complement strand
CAAAGCCGACAGTTTGTTGTTCCAAATAATTTTAACCCTAATAGTATTTATACCCTATAGGAGCTCATCTTGTATCATCATTCTTAAAAGTCCTGATGATGGATCCCAGTTGGGATTTGAAACGTTGGCAAAAAGATGTTTATACTGTGGGTTCTCTGGTTACTGATCCAAAAACTTAAACTCATGCTTTTAAAAATCTATGTCAGTAATCTTGTTAAAATTAACCAGGAAAAATGCCCTAAAAAACGTTATTTTGTCTATAAGTTAGAATACGCTTGTGTGTGTGTCAATTTCGGTTATAAGTAGTTGGGAGTAAGGAATGAAAACTTCACCTATGTTCAATTGTTGCAAGTGACATAACAAATGTTGACAATATTGACAATATATGTATATTACTTGTGGAATACACAACACTGTACCTACCAAGTCTGTGTGCGCAATTTAGTTAATAGAGAAAATGACTTTTTTGGTTAGAACAATACAATTTTTCGTGAGATTGTAATTTTTGCTATTTAAATGACTTTTTTGGTTAGAACAATACAATTTTTCATGAGATTGTAATTTTTGCTATTTAAAATGCACTTTTACATATATAAACAAATTTAACACCCTGAAAAACTTCTAATTCTATCTTTGCAAAATACAAAACTTAAACTTAGATTTTTATTGAATAAAATTGACCCAAAGAAACATTTAAGATCATTTTGACACGTGAAAATTGGGTAAAACATTTTTTTAACAGTGTTAAAATAGCCCGCACTCACCTGGGGTTTGTTGTGTTTGGGAGGAAAAACATGCCCATCATAGTCTCTCCATAGGTGTCTCTTTTTAAATGAGTTTAATATATATAGTATATATATATATAATAAATTTTGAATTTTATATTTTTTAAATTAGTTTTATGGAATTTCTTTTTATATTTTTAAAAACAATTTTTCATATTGTTTTTTAGGTTGTTATCATCTATTGTTTTGTTGTTGTTTTTATAAGGATGGAAATTGTGGAGACGAAGAAGGGGAGGGATGCTAATGCATTTTGAAGGGCAAGAAGAAACAAGTTGTCTTTAGTAAGACTTTTTGGAAGCTTTTCCAATGGGTTTTTCAGGTCTAATTCTTTAAAATCCGGCAAGAATTTATTGAAATCACAATTTTGATGGGTAACCCCTGCACAATCCAAGTGCCCTAGGGGTTTTTCGAGGTGTTGAATCCATATATACAGTCAAAAAACCAATTTAAATAACACAAATCAAAATTTCACCTCAAATTTTTCTGCCGGATTCTGACACCAGAAAGTCCACAAAGTCGCGCTAAAGACAACTCCAAAAAGAAATAGTTTTTTATAAAGTTTGGCCAAAGCTTTAAATAACAAAGTAAAATTCTATGCAATGTAACAAATAATCAAACAAACTTTTGACCTAAATGTCAACAAATTGATCATGGTGGAAAAATCAACTATTATAATCAAGCATCTCCATTTTAACTCTCTTCACTTGGATTATAGACTCAAGTCCATCTTCAGAAAGATTAGTATTTCTGTGAGCCCCGTCAAGAAATTTCAATCCTTCCATTTATTGACACAAAAACAACAGAAAGGCCAATAAACTAGAGAACTATGCCATAAGGTATGATGAAGGAACCCTTAGACCCTTGAATAAATGAGAGAGGATTCTAGTCCCCATTTCTTTGATCTTGGTAAATGGTGGCAGTGTTAATTTGGCATATGGTGACACCACTACACGTGCGGACAGAATGCAGAGTATAGTTATTTGTTTGTTCCTCTGTATCACCTCCAAACACTCATCCTTCGCCCCTCACATCAAGAATGGAACTTTTCCCATTAGGTGTACACAATATCACAGTTAGTTATGACATCAAGAAAGTAGTGGTATTGTCCCAAATCAGAAATTTTTAGAACAACGCTTCATATAAGACTAACATGTATTTTCCAAAAGATTGTCATGTAAAACCAAAACATAAATCTATAAATTGCACAAAAACTCATTAAAAGATCACAATATGAAGAACGATGAGAAATGCAACAACCAAAATCCAGCTTTATTATATATAGATAGATGCCAATACAATAGTTGGGAATGACCCTCTAGTCTCCAAACTGAAATAGCAAAATAATAACTACACATGTGGACTCTGAATGAATCCACCAAGGGGAGATAGGTGCTCACCCAATCTTTCTATATCACCCGAGGGTTTTCATCTTGGGGCTACCAATGGAGTAGAGAATCGGGTCCTCAATTTCTCATACAAGAAACAATATCAAAAACCAAGATGTCTTTCAATGGTCTCCTCCTTCTCTTTTATAGATTTGATGGACTCCTCTACAACCTTCTATTTTATTATTATTTTAATCATGGAGCATTTTCCCCCTTTTACTTCAATTAAAATATTCTTTTAAAGCGGGAAAAGAGTAAATTGGCCACCATGTCTCCTTAGGTCACTGAAACTCATATCTAACCATCCCATCTTGTAGATCTTCTTGTTCTGGTTCCAACGAGCTATTACACTGAGGTGTTCCACCAATTAATCTCCTCGGAATGCCACCTCAAACATAATTAATTAAGTTATGTCCAATAATAATGTTGATTTCTGAAAGTTGCGACGAAACGAAAGGTATACTGTGCAGATGGTGAAATATGCCAAGCAAATGCCATCAAATCCCATAAACTCTGAAAAACTCCATCTGAACCCCTGATGCCATAAACTTGCTCCACTGACCTGGCCATCTCTTGCCTTGGAAATCCACCCCGACTGCACTATGAAGAAGGATAAAAATGAGGACATGATAGTCCTCCCACCCCAAGATTGCTTTCCCTCAAGCAATCCAAATATGTGGACCAATCTGGTGGTCTGACGCAATGGAGACACAATGCCATGACCCCATACGAACCACTGGGTGACCCTCTGCTCTTGTGACAACCCACCATTAACGGACTCCTCGATGCCCGGATCCCAGATCAATCTCCGACAAAACCTATCATTAGCAAATCCTCTTGGGTCCCAATGCCACCAAGAAGGAGCTTCAAAGCTCCAAGGCTCCTATTGTGCTATAACTCCGGCTGCTCCACCTGTCGCGTACCAACTCATCACCTCTCTCCAATCCAACCCTTGACATAGACCAAGGTCATTCTCATCATGTTGAAGCAATACAATACACCTGACTAAAAATGACACTCCATCAAAAGGATACCAGCTCATGATCTCTCAGTAATCCAATGCATGGACACCTGTGCAGGGATATATCTGCTATGCTGAAATTGGCCCATGCTTAGTTGTTGATGTTCTACCTGGACAATCCAAGTGCGCCCAAGAAATCCTACCTTTCTCCCTCTAATGCGAAAAAGTGGCAAACCGTGCTGCAAGCCCCATCTATGTACTCCTGGAGAGGGTTGTTTCCTAAAAATGTTGCAACTTGTCTGGCTGCCGCTACATCTGTTTTCACCTCATCAATGGGTAGTCCCAAATATGGACGCATTGCCATCCCCCTCGCCTGGTAGGAAACTCCACACTCCTTCAGTGCACCAATCTCGTGTCGAACTGTCCTATCATACTCTAGCATCTCCTGAGGACAAGCGTCAGCAAGTAATGTCACCTTGACAGCGATCTATACCTCTGTCTGCTCCTCATCAGTGGTTGACCCCAAGGTTGGTTGCTCCTCCACCATCACGGGTTCAATGTGAACCTCCAACTACCTCTCCCAAAAAGGCTCATCATGCATAATGTGCGCCTTACCCTCCTCAGCGGACTCACACTCCATCATATGATGTTCATGTTGACTCATCATTGGTGACACCCTATCCTGAATGTCTCTCCTGGGACCCACAGACTGCTCATCATATGAATCTAGCCTGATGTCAATGACTCGACATGACTCATGCTCCTCTATGTGCTCTCTATGTTGAATCAGCCGCTCATCTGCGCCCTGATCTCTTTCCCACATGGGAACAATCCACTGCTCCTTGTACTCCTCTACCACACATGGATGCATATCTGGGCTACTATCATCAACTCCACATGATTTCTCGTGCTCCTCTAAGGTATCATCCTATGAACCCATGGACTCGTCCAACGAAGAGTTCTCATCTTGGCAAACATGAAGAATATCTCCCTCCTCTACCGTTGTCATCTCCTGTGCCACTTAAGCATGAGTGGTCAGGTCCTTTGCAGATGAAGCAAAGTCCCTTCCCCCTCATCTCATTCTTGTTGCATGAGATCCCAAACCTGAGCTGCTCCTCCCTAATCAATTGTCTCCTGAACAGCCCAATGTTCTACTCAACCAACCTCTCGGCTAGATCATAAGCAGTAGGTTAGACCAACTGCTCTCTCCTCCAAACAGACAACAACTGAGACTGCAACTCCCGACAAATGGCATCATGGCCTCTCATACATGAGGACAAGATGGACTGCATGTGTGCTATGACTCAGTCAGGATGATGTTTCTTAATGTTGAAGAAGCATTGGAACATCTGCAAGATCAAACCATCACGCTCTAGATCAAACATGACTTCATAAGTCCTAGTCAGAGCCATAACTTCTAAAATCTCAAGCTTCTTCCAAAAGGTAGAACCTACACTGTTGTCCAAGTCCTGAAAAGTATCTACCATCAACTTGAAAACTCACCTTATCACATCATCATTGTAAGGAGCTATAGGGGCGGTTAGGCTCATGATGTGACTGAGACAACATGCTACTAGAAACCTAACCCCTTCACAAGGTTCCTCCAAGAACTTAGGTTGTACGAGAGCAAGCATAGTTGGTCTTATAGCCCAAATTAATTTCTTCCCTTCTAGCTGGCTCACTTTGGAGAGGAGGGCATCAAGTTCATCAAGTTCGAAAAGAATTTTCCATGTGATCCTCATGTGTTTTAAATCTGTCCCAAGTGCAAAGATTGTGTGTCCTATTTCTTGCCCCTTTTGCACATCCTTTGGTTGTTCTTTCTGAAGAATGGCATAGATCCCTCTTGAGAAGGGTCTCATGTTTGTTGTTGCTAATTTATTAAGAAAGTTTATGAAGGTCTTATCCATGTTTTGCTTAGTACAATGATGATCAAGTTGTTCTAACTGGCATTTCCCCAACTTACAACATGCAATGATGAGGGATAATCATGGAAGCTCAAGACTCTAACTCATACAAGTAGGACTGATAATTCTTCATGAGTAATGTCTAATACATGCCCAGCGATCCAATGGTTATGAAAAAAAAAACCACAGAGATATAACTTGTCATAGTCATCAATTTTGCTAAACTCATAGACAACAACATATAGTTGACACTGGTAACTCATGACTCAACATATGACCGACTATATGTCAAACACATTCTCTAAGACCTGTCTCATCAAGTCAACTCACGCCCATAGCTATGACCAGACTCAGGGAATCTTTTTGGACAACTATTCAGACCCCAAATAGTCACACTCAGACATACAAGATGCTACTTTAACATCAGTTGTAGCAAAATATAAAGCTACAGCAGTTATGCAAGACACTATCCTCTCTGCTAACCAATGCAAATAAAAAAAACAATTCAGTTCAAGAATGAGGACTATAGGGACACCCACAAGCATCTATAGCTATGACATTGACGCTATAGCCATCAAACCAAAAGCGTTTTGAACAAACTAACCCATAAATATTTAGATTTCATCATACAATTTTCTAGTCATTGAAACATAAATAAGCACAAATTTAACAGAGGAACCTCGTTACGTTGAGCAGTGGGCCCCTTTGTCCTGATCATTCATATAAGAGATGTTGCCTCTGTTTGATGGTCCACGATGACCCTTTTCACCTTCCAGACTTACTTTCGGCCATCAAAATGTGAGTGTCATCATTCCCCTCAGATAAGAAAGCCTTGGCCTTGAATGGGCCGCTAATTTCGCAGTAGTGGGTCCAACGATCTTGGCTTCTCCTTTTGCACAACATGCTTAGCCAGGAAATAAGAAATGCGTGATCCCATCCCAGCTTTTAGGCAACCCGACAGAATTCAAGCCTTTGTCTCCCTTGTCTGGGGCCAACGCTTTCGACCCAAACTATACGGCCCCTCGAACAGAATCTTGCTGAGAGATTTCGTCTCTTTCTCTTCCTTATCAATAGTGATAGGAGGTCAAGGGACAATTTGTTCTACTCCGTAAATAAAGCTCTGCTTCAACAGTGATACGGTCCAATGAAATTTGTTTGGCTAGACACACAGAGTATTCAACTTTCTGACAGATTAATGCATTAAGCTTTACGCAACAAATAACTCGATTCTGCATGGCCAGAACTCGACCTGGGTAGTGGAGAATGGAATTCGAGCCTCTTTCGATCGAGGGATTTACTCAAGGAATCAATCAGCGGTTGTATTCAACCATCCACAATAAGTCGATCTTGGTTTGTAAAAGACAGAGCCCTCGGCCTCCTTGAGTCTGCTACTATTTAAACAATACGGCCAAGTGAATCTAGCAGATGCAATTAGCTACACAGCGAGATAATACGGCCACTGGTAAAATCAGTAATTCAGTTCACGCCCTTTTTTAATGCTTGCAACCCACAACCAAAAAAACGCGAGTATGCCCTCCAGATCATTCATGATAATTTCACGTCCATGCACGACTTTCAAATTGGTGGCTCCTTCGAATTGATAACAGCCCTTCCAGTACCTGAATTCAACCAAATTCCTCAATCCGCAACTGCACGAGTTCCCACGGACTTCTTGTAAATTCATTCAAATGTGGCTTGCCAATTGATTGCAGCTTCCAATAAGTAAATGTGGTTTCCAGTATTAGCCTTGGAATCGCAATGCCAAATTTCCCCTAATGCTGATGATTCAACCCTTCTCTGATAGATGCTACGACCCACGAATGAGGAATGCCCCCTGCCTGTCGCAGTTGATGAAGAACCCAAAGAACTTGGTCTGCGCTAGATAAGGATTATGTCCTCAGCGATAATTTCTCAACTCCTCAAATAAATTCGCATGCCAGAAAAATAATCTGCCCCCCCACAAATATTTGGATACAGAAATAAGTGGGCATAAATTAAAATTTTGGCCAAAGAATACCAAAAAATCTTCGTTTCCCACCCTTGACACAAAAATAATAATTCTATAACAAAGGATGACTTTGGCACTTCCAAAACAAACCCTCAAATACTTAAAATTGAACCTGGAAACCTGAACCCACAGGCTGAGTCAAGTTGGATGCTCTGATAACACTGTATTGTCCCAAATCAGAAATTTTTGGAACAGCACTTCATATGAAACTAACATGCGTTTTCCAGAAGACTGCCATGTAAAACCAAAACCATAAATCTATAAATTGCACGAAAACTCATTAAAAGATCACAATACGAAAAACAATGAGAAATGTAGCAACCAAGATCCAACTTTATTATATATAAATAGATGCCAATACAATAGCTGGGAATGACCCTCAGGTTTCCAAACTGAAATAGAAAAACAATCATTGCACCCGTGGATTCTGAATGAATCCACCAAGAGGAGATGGATGCTTGCCCAATCTCTTTATATCACCCGAGGGTTTTCGTCCTGGGGCTACCAATGGAGTAGAGAATCGGGTCCTCAACCTCTCATACAAAAAACAATATCAAAAACCAAGATGTCCTCCAACGGTCTCCTCTTTTTTTATAGATTTGATGGACTCCTCAAGAACCTTCTATATTATTATTATTTTAATCATGAAGCACTTTTCCCTCTTTTACTTCAATAAAAATATTCTTTTAATGCGGGAAAAAGGTAAATTGGCCACCATGTCTCCTTAGGTCACTAAAACTCATATATAACCATCCCATCCTGTAGATCTTCTGTTCTAGTTCCAACGAGCTATTACACTGATGTGTTCCACCAATTAATTTGCTCAGAATGCCACCTCAAGCATAATTAATTAAGTTATGCCCAATAATAATCTTAATTTTTGAAAGTTGTCGAAATGCAACGAAACTAAAGGTTAACTATATGGATGGTGGAATATGCCAAGCGAATGCCATCAAATCCCATAAAAACTCCGCAAAACTCCATCAGAACCCCTAATGCCATAAACCTGCTCCACTGACCTGGCCATCTCCTGCCCTGGAAATCCACCCCAGCTGCACTATGAAGAAGGATAAAAATGAGGACATGACAGCAGTCCAATTTAATGAGGCCAAATTCACCTCACACAGTCGCCCTTTTGCTCGTATGCTTTTTAGTCAATGGGGAGGTAGTGGATAGTTTCCCACCGGATTTGTTGCAGCCTTCGTTTGTCACGACTTTTCTTTGAAATCTATGCTTAGCAATCTTTTTTATCCCAATCTTTGTGAATTGGGAGGAAGAGAGGCTCAAATCATACTGGCCCTTGTTCTGAGCTCGCCTTAACAGTCAACCCTAGCGTGGATGCATCCAAAACAACGTAAGGTTTCAAGTTTCTCTCATCAGGAGAAGAGCCATGTGGACAACCGGGAGGAAATGGAAAAGCATTCCCAGATAGGCAAAAAGGATATCCCCCACAGTCACAAAGTCGCTCAAAAGAAATCTTTGATCTGCATAATTATATGGATCTCCTCTAACTATATCATACACAATTGGTAGCACAATGGTCCTCCACCATGGACATTTTAATGAGCCAAAGGCAACAACTTTAAAGAATGGAAGACACAATCAATCCACCCGGGAGCCAAATTGAAGATTTGAAGCTCTCAAGCCAGCATTGTCTCCAGTTTTCCTCTACATCGTCAGGGAGGACATCTACAAGCAGTTCGTCTAGGTCACCTGGGTTAATCCTCCTAGAGGGTTGCACCTAAAGATGGCCTTCTATGTCGAGCACTTCTTGGAGTTGAGAGACGGGCTCATTGTTCGACCCCAGTATACATTTCACCACTGAATGCATGCTCTTCACATTCCTCTAGGCCAGTTCAGAGTAGGTTCTCATAGACTTCGGGTAGAGACAAACCACCAGGTGGATAGACCAAACAGAATCTGTCAGGTATGTCATTTACAGGAAGTGGAGATCGAGGTGCACTTCATTTCTGGATGCCTTGTCTACTACGAGATCAGAGGAAGGTTTCATTGCTTGTTTAGAGATTCTCGGACCCTCATAGAGTTTTTCAAGTATGCCAATCAAAGATGTTTGGCCCTATATATGCAGGAGGCTCTCAGGTTCCAAGCGCATATTCTTTAGCTCCCCATCAGACCAAACCCCACACACCCCACACAAAGGATCACAACAGTTTTCAGGGTACTACCTTTAGACTGGGACACCAAAAGATTGATTGATACAAATACATATTTAGACTCTAGATCAGTGAGAATTTGTGTGACCTCACCTTGCCACACAAGATCTCAGCGGCAAATCTGTCTTGGATCTGTTCTTGGGAGACGGACTAGGTCCTCTAAACCTCAGCAACGTGTGAACCCTCCCCCTCCCCCCGATGATGATTTAGTGGACAGTCCGCACTTCCCACGGGCTCTTCATCAAGCCAGCAGACCTTGTTGAGTTTCTTTAGTGCTCTTCATTCAACCTCAGATGTTAGGAGAGATGGATCTGATCCTCAAACTTATTAGCTCTTGGAGCTTCTCTGCTAGGGCCAGATGTTGATTTATTTTGTTGATTTACTTCATGAATTGTATCTTTTTTTTTAAGAGACTGTTTGGTTCTCCCGCTTTGTATGGACATCATTGTACTCAATAGTGCCTTTGCCCTACTTTGTGGTCATTAGTTGAACATAAATATAATTATCTTATCTTATCTTATCTTCTTAGCAAACTCTATCAGTTCTCCTCCACTTACCTCTGCCTAATTTAAATGTACAACCTCAGTTTGTCCCTCCTCCGGGTCGAATCAATAATCCTCCTTACTAGTAGTTTTATGCAGGTTGGGCATTTTCTATATAGCATTTACAACCAGGAACAAGACTTATTAACAATGATGCCGAATAAATATTTTTCGATTTTCAATTGGATCTAATTCAAATGGCTGAGGGAAAGTTGTCACCCTCCTTACCTTGGTTCATATCTCATTTCTCACATGTTTGCTCTTAGTGAGCCATGAGTTGTTGACCTGACTGTGTGCCCTGAACAATCTAGGGTTTACCTCGGGTTCCATGGAATAAGAGGGGGAGTGCCCAAGAGGTCTCCCAGGAACCAGAAATGTAAGTTGGAACCAGAAATATATAGCCTGCCTTCTAGGATGTTTTTTGATTTCCTAATCTTCGTGGGTGAAATACGAATTTAGCATCCAAACAAAAAATAAATTCTCTTTCTCCACTGGGTGGGAAATTGATCTCTACCAGTACCAGTGAACGTGGTCTTTTTCATCTGTCACATTCAAAATCCTTAACTGTTCCTTTTCTTTTCAATAAAACTAAAATAAGTATAACAAGAATACTTAAGAACGCTTCGAAAACGGCTACCCAATAGAGAAGCTGTTGTGATATGTTTCAAAATTAATTAAACAAGAAACCAAATTCTTTACAACAGACCAAGGTGACATTAGTGTTAATAACGTGATTTGTCATAATATCTCCCATGCGAAAATGGAGGGACTTATGCTTTCAATGGTGCATGAACGGTTGTGCACTAATTACCATTAAAAGTGTCAAAAAGCAATTAGACCCATCTAGTTCCCACTGATAATCCAAATGTTCAATCCGAAAATCTCCACTTCCCTATTGGAAATTGGAAAGGAGTAGATACTAAAAATTCGAAGTTTCAGACCCAAGAAAGGAAGCGCAGAGAGAAAATATCCAAATGAATGAGGCCAGAACTTTGTGAAATTCTAATACAATGACACGTCACAGTTGATGAAAGCTCGAGTATTTCACTTGAGACATGGTAGGATGTTTCACTTCATGCATCTTTATTTGAATGACTATATTTATAAATTATGATCATCGAACTCACGGATTATGCTAACAGAAATGAAAGAAATTTATTGGGTGAGTTTATGATCCTGTTGAACCATAGCAAGTGCATCCATATGGTAATGCAATTTTCATCTCCCATGAAGAGGGATAAAGGAAGGCAAACCATGTGAGGTTGTCATTTTGGTCTCCTGTGTAGATAAATATTAAAATAACTTCATGCTTTCATGCATTCTTGAATCAAATAACTAAGTGGATTTCAAATAATATTCTATTGTTACGAGAGTTCAATCTTGAATTATATCAGAAGCCTTGAAAGACTTTTCTAGAAGACCTGAAACAGGTAGCTTCAGTTCAAACGACAATTTTTGCAGCACTAATGCAAGCGTGTTGACATCTGACATTGCTCTGTGTGCTGTTCCCATTAATGGAATTCCATAATGCTCACGAAGGGAATTTAATTTTATATCTACAAGCTTTGACCCTGTACAACGCCAAAAACAGAAACATTACTTCAGGCTCTCATTTGGCATCAAAGAAACTCAACGAACCATTATAGTAGAAAAGATAATAGCATTTGCATATTTGATTAAATTTAATTTTGTATAGACAAGCTTTGACCCTGTACAATTCCAAAAACAGAAACATGACTTTAGACTCATTTGGCATAAAAAACTCAACGACCCATTATAGTAGAAAAGACAATAGCATTTGCATATTTGGGGCAAGGAGCTAGGAAGAAAGAAAAATTACTATATTGAAGTGTTTAATCCCACTCATAATCATCAACAAAAGGCATACATAGAGGCCAATATCTCTTGAAGAGCCAAAATTTTTATTGCTCAGTTAAGGACTAATTCTCATCAACTACGTGAAACAGAGCGTTGGTAGAGGCCGAAGGAAATGTGGGAGGGAAGAGTATGCATTTTTTGTTCTTCCGGAAAAGTGGAAATAGAAAAACATTTCATTTTAGAATGTAAAGCTTTCAAAGACAACAGAGAAAGTTATGCAGATACACTGGTAGCTAGCTCTTGGGATAATCTATTTAGCGGGAGGTTTGTCGAGAAGCTGGGAGCATTTATTTTGAAGCTTCACAGAAAAAGGGCCAAATACATCAAGCAGATGAAGAAGCAAGCTGTCACATAGACTATCTTTAGCCTCGTGGACGTTAAAAATAATTTCTTTCTTTCTTTCTATTTGATTAAAGGTCAACATCACATTTCCTCTGTTCAGATAATGCTAGAAATCATCCGTGTAAGAAATACAAAAATATATTGCTAATATTACACAAAATTACAGGCACGCTAGCCTTATTGATTCTTTTCCTGTGACAGAAGCTCGATGCTAGCTCTGCTGACATGTGATTTGGCAACGCTTCAAGGGATAAGGATAAATGAGTTCCGTGCTATATTCCCTCCTCTCGACAATTTAGCTTCATTTTGTAATGCAACGTGTCATCAGATCTAAAGTCTATCTTGAAAGAAAACTCGCTTTAAAGTAGGAACATATAAACTGTGAAACAGCATCACATCTTTGTATATTAATTCACTTATTTATCTCTTTAACAAATGATCAATATGGATTCACAATTAAATGAATAAATCCTCAAACACTTCATACTTGTTTCTTTCAAATTATAGGTTTTAAAATTTATAGTTGATTGTTAGATGAGGACAACGTTGATTGTACGAATAGTAAACACAAACAGTTTGACTCATAATTTACATAAACACATTCATCTACCAATTCATTGTAAGTAACACTCTTGTGTTAATTTTCAACTGTTCTATGTTGTTGCAATCACTTTAGCCCAATCTTCTCTTCAATTAGCAATCAAATTTAATCTTCCAATGACAAATAGAAATTGTAGATAGAACAGTAAATGCAATGAAAAATAGAAGACAATCAAGAGCAATAAGAGACACAAGATTTGGTCAAAGACTAGGGAAAAACCCCACAAAGGGGAAAACCCTTCCAAATTTTTCTTCTTATTAGGTTTGTCATAAAATGTTCAGCAGAGAGATACAATGATTCCATTCATCAACAAAAGAATCGAAGTCAATTCTTTGACTATCCAAGAGATCAACCAATCAATATCCAATAGATGAACTTCAAAGTCAAATTTCATCAAGAAGTCAAAGTCTGCAATTCTGTCAAAGTCAACAGCAATCAAAGATGCCCTCACCAATCCTGAAGTCAACAATCAAACTCTTCCAAAATAGCTTAGTCAGCAGTCAAAATACTTGGCCTTCCTTGTTGGTCAAACCTCAGTCAAAACAGTCCCAAACAACTTGGTCGTACTTGGTCAAAGAAGAGAGAAAGGTCCACAGTCAAACTGCACTCAAAGCCTGCGGTAAACATAAGTCAAACTGCCCAGAAAATCTAAACCTTTGTGCCAAAGAATGCGGTCTCCAAAACCAAATCGAAAACCGAAGTCAAAGTATGCCCAAACACTAAAAAGTCAACACTCGTCAAAAGCTGGTCAAAGACAGATTTCAGCCCTCCTGAAATTTTTTCTTCTACTCAGACGTGTGAAAGAAAACCTACAATTTTAGACTTGTACAAACCTCCAAGAGAAGAAAATGTGTGAGATGTGTGTGTGTCCAAATGAGGTTGACATGACTTGTATTTATATGTGATTTTGGAGGTGGCTTTTCCCTATCCAGGCCGACTTGTACTTTTGTGCACATGTAGATTTTCACATTAAAAATATATTTTTCCTTCACCAAATTAAATATTCCAAGGGCAAACAGAGTCTTCTCCAAATGAAGAAGGTTGTCCAAAAGAAGGAATTTGTCCTTGAACTACCAAATTAACACTCCCTTTTAGATAGGGAGAAATTTCCGACTGCATCACAAGTCTTATTTCAAATGTCTCATCATCATCAATTCAACTGTCGTCTTTGCTCATCTCTATTCATTTATGTTCATCTGCTAAACACTCTTGAATCTAAACAAAGAGTTTGACATCATAGAGGAGCTCAAGCTACCACCCTCTATCCAAAGACAATAGGCAGGATATAAGTTACTATGGAAGGTAAGGATCACAGCTATCCTATTTTCCGTTGATCTTCACAACTTGACCCTCAAGAGTTAGTGGTAAAACCCCTGCATCCCCTACCTTGGGAGGAGATACACACTCACCATGAGTGGTAAGGATCAGACATAACACAAAGCACTTGGGGGAGATATGTTGATTTGAGGGAGCATCGGATGTGCTCTAGCCATGAAAATTGGTGGAGAGGCTAAAGCACATGAGATCTCCAAAACCCAGAAATGGTTTGGGCACATTCTAACCAGTTTGGAGATATTAAAAAAATTAATATTTTTAATGGAGTTCCTAAGTCTAAACTTCGGAAAAATAAAATATTAATGGGTATTAATATAAAACTGGGTTAGAAGGTTCCAAAAGTCATGGATCAAGCCAAATCTAATCTTAGCCATTGATTAGAGATTTAATCTCGGTCGTTGACAAACCAACGAGAAAAGTATAAGAGGAGGCTTGAGGGTCAGTTGGAGAAACACCAAAGTGATCAGTCATTCATTTTGCTAGAGCAGCATTGCTAAGCAAAGTTGAATCAATGAGGGGCTGTGAGTACGAGGCAGAGAGGCAGGGACAATACTAGGAGACTAGCACAAAAATAGAGAGAGCGAGAGCAGCAGCCAATCCAAGCTACGCAAAGCCCAGCAGAGGAAGCGCAGAGCCCAGAGAGACTGTGTCATCCACACAGAGGGCAGAGGGAGTGACACAGAGGCTCCCAGAGGCTGCGCAATGCCTCAAAGGGCTGACGCAGAGGGTCTCGAGGCTGACGCAAGTCATCAAGAGGCTGACGCAGAGGCCAAAAGGGCCAGCGCTGAGCTTCAGTTGTGCCGAAGAGGGTTTCGTGGAACAGGTTTTTTGAATACCTGTTTCCGGATATAGAGGTATTGCTACCATGTATTTTTCTCTGTCGGGTGAGCCGAATTAGGCACCCAGTTGTACTCAAATAGATTGCATAATAATATAACCCTCTGAATAGTTGCACCGGTTTTCCCGCATTGGGTTTTTTTGGGGACATTTGTCCAAAAATAACAGTGTCACTTGTGTGCTTGTTTTCTTTCAGTTGATAATTTGTAGATGTTGTCACTGTATTGTGTTTATTTCAGTGTTTAATGTATTAAATAACTTGTTTGATTTTTAAACAAGTAGAAGAAATAAACCAACAGAATATAGACTAATTTTCTAACGGATAGACTTAGAAAATTCAACATGGTATCAAAAGGTGGTTGTAGATCATAGGAAAACTGAAGGCATCAGGCGAGCAGAACATTTGTAGCAAATTCAGCTATCTCGAGTGACAGAGTTGATCCTTGCAAAAGGCGACAGAGGAAGGAGTGACGCAGAGGTACTGCGTCATCACTCTAGGCCAAAGAGAGGCCAAGGCAGAGGCTGAGAGAGGCAGAATCAGGGTCACGCAGAGGCCAGGAGGGCTGACACAGTTGGCTGAGGGAGCTGATTTGCCGGTGTCGAGATTGCGCAGAGCAAAGTGGCTCAATCCTTCAGTTGTTGGGGCATAGGAGGCTGTGGGTAGTTTGCAAGAGCGAAGTTGGTGGGGTACTACGGTCAAAACAATACCTAACAGAGCAATACCAAGGTGGAGGGAGTTGCTGCCAAGGCGGATTTCTAGCCAAGGAATCTGGATCAGTGTTGTAGTTGCACAAACGATCAGAGTGGAGCAACTTGACGTTGGCAAAAGGATTTCCAGGATGGAAATTGAGACTCAAAGGGAGTCCAGAAAAGAACTTCCAGACGGGAAGTAGAGAGACTCAGTAGTTGTCGAACAGAGGGCTTCCAGGAGGGAAGTAGAGAGACTCGAAGGAGTCGACAGAAGAGCAGCGAGATGGTCATGAATGGGCTAAGAGATCAGGATAGGCTGGACAAAGCATCCAACTTTGTGTCTGAAAGGCCAGGATCTTGTCCATTCTAGATAGACATCTCATCAAGGGCTTCGTCTCGAGAGTGATAGCTATCCCAGTTGACTCGGTAGCTAATGAAAGGTACAAGGAGGCATTGGCTAAGGCTAAGTGCATCATCCTTGATGGGGTCAAGGATCATGTGGTACCACATATTGCCGAGAAGGAAACGGCAAAGGAGATGTGGGACACCTTGAAGACATTATACCAACATACTTTTGTGCAGATGAAGATGCTCCTGGAGAATCAACTAAGGGCATACCAGATGCAGAAGGGAGAGCAGATAGATGTCTTCCTCGGTCATTTGAAGGAGATCCGTGATCAACTAACTTCCATAGGGGCCACGCCAGATGAGGAATTAATGGTGAGGACCGCACTTAACGTAGTTTCTGAGGATTGGGAGGTATTTTTCCAGAGCATACTGGGCAGGACGAGTCTTCTGGATTGGGAAGAACTATGGGCGGCTCTTCGTCAAGAAGAGATCAGACAGCTGACCAAGGCGGGCAGTAGCAACAAAGGGATCAGGATCAAGAAGGAGGAAGAAGAGGGTGCGGCTCTAGCATCTACAGGAAAGCAGGAGAAGAGGAAGAAGAAGGACCTCTCCAAGGTCTGAGGAAGAAGAGTAAGGGAGAGGCTTCTAACTCGAAGGCAACGCCAACAAAGGCAGAGAAAGAAGTCAAGGAGGATGATGATTGTGCCATGAGTGCTCATGTGCCACTTGAGAAGAAGTGGGGAGATATCGAGTTGTAGTCAGAAGGACTACAGGCGATCAGGAGCAGGATCCTCGAGGTACCCAACCTCTTGGATTATACCTTTGCTATGGGAGCCCCAAAGAGGAGTATCAGGACTGTCAGATGTCAATGGAGACGGATGCGGATGAAGCGGTAAAGAGTGCTACAGTGCAAGAGTCCCCGGACAACGTGAGGCTAGCAGGCTGAAACAGTGCGAGAGGCACGGGAATGTTGCACCAGTGCAGGATGGCATAGAGAGGTGTGCAACGATGTGAGATGCAGGGAATTGTTGCAACAGAGCAGAGGTCAGTAGAGGGAGCACTTGTTAGCAGCAAAGGGAGCTTCAGCATCGGGAGTGTTTCTAGCCTGACAGGAATGTCAGAAGTTGGGTGGATCAGTTACTTCTAAGTAACTGAGTTGCAGTGTAGTAGCAGTATTCAGTAGCATGATGCAGCATGATGAGAGGGGATGCAGTGCAGATGCAGTGTTGGGAGGATGGACTAGCAGCAAAACGAATGCAGAGGGAGTTGCCGTACGGATGCCGCAGTGGCAGTGGCAGGGCCATGGGCAGCAGTACATGATGCAGCAGTGCGGAGAATGTTGGGCAGGGAGGCTTAGCATCCGCACAGAGACCGATGTCAGATAATCAGGGTGATTCTCAATGAGGAGTATTACTAGAGCACAATCCTCACTAAGAGGGAGTGCTGATTTGGGGTAGCATCGGATGTGCTTTAGCCATGAAAATTAGTGGAGAGGCTAAAGCACATGAGATCTCCAAGAACCAAAAATGGTTTGGGCAAATTCTAACCGGTTTGGGAGATATTAAAATAATTAATATTATTAATGGAGTTCCTAAGT
Organism: Pinus taeda; assembly: GCA_000404065.3. Taxonomy (NCBI): domain Eukaryota; kingdom Viridiplantae; phylum Streptophyta; class Pinopsida; order Pinales; family Pinaceae; genus Pinus; species Pinus taeda. The sequence goes on along the minus strand of APFE030882292.1, from coordinate 29,492 downwards.
CTAAACTTAAGGAAAAATAAAATATTAATGGGTATTAATATAAAACTCGGTTAGAAGGTTCCAAAAGTCATGGATCAAGCCAAGTCTAATCTTAGTCGTTGATTAGAGATCTAATCTCAGTCGTTGATGGACCAACGAGAAATGTATAAGAAGAGGCTTGAGGGTCAATTGGAGAACACGCCAGAGTGATCAGTCATTCATTTTGCTAGAGTGGGGTTGCTAAGCAAAGTTGAATTAGTGATTAGCAGGGAGGGGCAGTGAGTATGAGACAAAGAGGTAGGGACAATACTGGGAGACCAACACAGAAGCAGAGAGAGCGAGAGCAGCAGCTAGTGCAGGCTATGCAGAGCCCAGCAGAGGCAGCGCAGAGCCCAGAGAGACTAAATCATCCACACAGAGGGCAGAGGGAGTGACGCAGAGGCTCCTAGAGGCTGCGCAGTGCCTCAGAGGACTGACGCAGAGGGTCCTGGGGCTGACGCAGGTGCAGGGGGCTGATGCAAAGGCCAGAAGGGCCAGCGCTAAGCTTCAGTTGTACCGGAGAGGGTTTCGTGGAACAAGTTTTCTGAATACCTGTTTCTGGATATAGAGGTATTGCTATCGTGTATTTTTCTCTGTCAGGTGAGCCGGATTAGGCCACCCAGTGGTACTTAGATAGACTGCATGATAATATAACACTCTAAATAGCTGCACTGGTTTTCCCGCATTGGGTTTTTCCAGTGATATTTGTCCAAATATAACGGTGTCACTTGTGTGCTTGTTTTCTTTCAATTGATGATCTGTAGATGTTGTGACTATATTGTGTTTATTTCAGTATTTAATGTATTAAATAACTTGTTTGATTTTTAAACAAGTAGAAGAAATAAACCAACAGAATATAGATTAATTTTCTAACAGATAGACTTAGAAAATTCAACAAGATACACACTTACCATGAAAGGTAAGGATCAAACACACCCAAGTCTCCTCACCCATTGGCCAAATGGGTAACAATCTCGAGAAGCCTAGCTTGTGGGTAGGATGTGTATGGGGGTATACTAGGTAGGGGGAGATACACACTTACTGTGAGGTAAGGATCAGACACACCTATTGTCCACGAGTTCCTTCAACCCCAAGAGCTCTCCGGCTCAATTCCTCACCCTAGGAGCTCAGATAGGGGAGATGAGCATAGCTCAGTGTCCCTAATCAACCTAAACCCTTACCTAGGAGAGTCACGTCCATCAGTCCAAGTTGCTCTCTAAAGACCAAGAACTTCCCTTTCAGCAAAGCCTTGGTGAGAATGTTTGCTATCTGTTCATCAGTGAAAATCTGGAGTCTTACGACTACTCTCTGCACCATGTCTCGTATATAATGATACCCGATCTCAATATGCTTGGACTTGTCATGAAATACAATATTCTCTACCAATCAGATGCCACTCTTGTTGTCGCAATATATCAGTGTCATATCCAGAACATACTCAAACAAATCTCCAAAGAGCTTCCTCAGCCAATCTACCTCACAATTAGCCATGCAAGCAGCAATATACTATACCTCGGTCGTGCTCAAAGCTACAAAATTTTGTTTCCTGCTCATCCAAGATATCATGGCAAACCCCAGGCTAAAGAAACACCTTGATGTGCTCTTCCTGTTAATAACATTTCCAGCCCAGTCAGCATCAGTGTATTCATGTAGCCTCACATTTCCAGCAATATATCTCAAACCAAGATTGATCGTCCCATGCAAATATCTCAGCACATGCTTGGCAGCAACCTAGTGTGCATGAAGGGGCTCAATCATGAATAAATTAGAGCGTTAACTGCAAAATATATGTCCAGACGAGTGTTCACTAGGAACATCAATGCTCTAATTAACTGTTGATACTCAGAGGGATTCGCTAAGTCAGGTTCAGTAGCATCTCCACATAAGTTCTTGAAATTCATCTCCATCGGTGTGGCTAGGGACTTGCATTCTACAATTCCAAATATTTCCAATAGTTTCACGAAATATTTTCTTTGAGAAAGGAAGATCTCATTAGGTCTTTGCCACAATTCTAGTCCCAAGAAGTAATGCATCAAACCATGATCCTTCATTCCAAAGTCAAAGGCTAGCTCCCTCTTACACTCGAGCATCAGAGGTTCACTTCTTGTCAAAAATAAATCGTCAACATATAAAGCCATACCTTGGACCACTTTGAAGTAGAGGTTCGAGTCAGTATTGCTTCTTGTGAATCAAGTTTTAACAAGTAACTATCAATGCGGGCATACCAGGCTCTAGGGGCTTGCTTCAAACCATATAATTTCTTCTTCAACTTGCAAATGTGAGTTTTTCTATCCTTCACTTCAAATCCCTGAGGCTGCTCAACATATACTTCTTCAGAAGTTTTATTACCCAGGGCTTGATGAGGAACCCTATTTGAGCATAGATCGTTGTATTCATAGCTTCTCCCCAAAGCAACTTCAGTAGCTTTTGATCATGCAAGATGGCTCTGACAGCTTCCATTATACCTATTCTTCCTTTCAGCCACACCATTCTTCTCGAGATTGTAAGGTACAATAATCTCTTTCTTGATTCCAACTTCCTTGCAAAAGTAAACGAACTCATTTGAGGTATATTCTCCACCATTGTAGGATCTGAAAACTTTGATTCTCTTCCCTATTTGATTCTATATCAACACCTTGAAGTCCTTGAACATATCAAATATCTCATCTTTATGCTTCAAATAGAATATCCATGTTTTCTTAGAGAAGTCATCAATAAAGATTATATAGTAGAGATGGCCACCAAGGGAGTGTACTGGCATGGGTCCACATAGGTCAGAATGGATGAGATGTAGAATATCATTGGTCTTGTTTTTGCTAGAGGGGAATGGTCCCCTTGTCTTCTTTTCATGGGCACACCCTGGACATACTCCATCATGACTAGCTTGAACATCAAGCATCCTAAAATCCAACTTTCTTACTTTAGGTAGGGCTTCATAATGTAGATGTGCCAACCTTCGATGTCATAGCTCACTTTGATGCTTGATATCGCGGATCATACCTTGCAATGGTCTTCCATTAACTCTATGGAGTCCTTCCATTATAGATCCCAAGGTAAAAGCATCCCTCATGCGAGATTCCATAGGCTAGGTGAGGAATTTCCTCTTACGAAGGCTACTCTCATCCCTTTGTCTTCAAAGGAAGATATAGATACTAGGTTCTTCTTTAGTCCTGGAACATACATAACATCATGAAGAAGAACAGATTCACCAAAGTCCAAAAGAAATTTGACAGAACCAAACCCCTTATGGGATGAGTATAGTTGTCTCCAAGAATGATTTTTCGATTTGTCTCCCTCTCAACTAGATTTGAGAGGACTTCCTTGTACCCAGAGAAATGTCTAGAAGCCCCACTATCTACTAACCAGCTATCACATGAATTTGAAGGAGAGGAACTAGAAAGAGAAAAAATAAGAATATATTCAAATTGAGTAGCAGCTACATTATTTTCATACCTTGAGTTCCTTGATCTCTTTTGTGGACGATAACTTTCATCACAATCATCAGGAGTGTTCTTCTTCTTCTATCATCTCTCCTTCTATCATCACCCCTTCTATCATCACCTCTTCTTCTATCATTAAACCTATTGTTGTAGTTGGACCTTGGCGAATCTTTCTTTCTCGAACAGTCTCGGGCATAGTGACCATGCTTGTGGCAATTGAAACATTCAATTTGAGGCTTGTCTTTTCTATACCCACTCTTGGAGTCCTTGAATTCAGGAGAAGACTTTCTTGGATTAGATGGTTTCCCTCTACCTTTCCTCTACTTGTCTTCGATAGCGAATGCAGAGGGTTCTCCCTCTTCATGCTTTTGAATCCTCCCTCTGGCGATCATCCTGGTCTCCTCTTCAGTGCATTTTCCAACGAGCTCATCAAATGTCAGGACTCTATTATTGTTTCTTATAGTAGTAATGAAGGTTTCCCAAATAGGAGGAAGACCTTGAAGAATGACCAACACCAACTCTCTATCAAATATAGGCTCTCCTACAATCTACGATTGATCCCTTAGTTGGGATACCCTCATGACATAGGATGGCACAGATACCCCTTGTTCATCCTCAATTCCTTGAGTTTATTCTTCACGGAGACTATATGAGTCAAGGTGTTGACCTCATACATCCCAACTAGTTTATCGTAGATGTCCTTAGATTTCTTTAATTTTCTAACATAAGCAAGCAAATGATCTTGCAAGGAATCAATAAGAATTTTCTTAGCTTTGATCTCACCTTTCTTATACTTGGACTTTGCAACAGCAAGAGCATTTTTTGGAGGCTCAAGTGCTTTTCCTTCCACATATTCCAAGACATCATTTTCATCCAATATCACTTCCAACCTGATCTTCCAAACAACAAAATTTGATGAGTCACCCAACTTCTCAGAATCCTTGAAGTAGGAGGTAGACATCACGACCAAGTCAAATAGGATCCTTCAGCTTCTTCCAAGAATGATTGCTTCAAAGAAGAATGCTTTAGTCTCTTGTCTCTTTGGGCCTGTCTGATGATTGTATGTTAATTTTCAACTATTCTATGTTGTAACAATCACTTTAGCCCAATCTTTTCTTCAATTAACAATCAAATTTAATCTTCCAATGACAAATAACAATTGTAGATAGAATAGTAAATTCAATGAACAATATAAGACAAACAAGAGCAATAAGAGACACAAGATTTCGTTAAAGACCAGGGAAAAACCACACAAGGGGGAAAACTCTTGCAATTTTTTTCTTCTTATTAGATGGTCATAAAATGTTCAGCACAGCGATACAATGATTCCATTCATCCAACAAAAGAGTCAAAGTCAATTCTTTAACTATCCAAGAGGTCAACCAATCAATATCCAATAGATGAGCTTCAAAGCCAAATCCGGTCAATAGGTCAAACTCAATAGCAGTCAAAGATGCCCTAACCATTCTTGAAGACAATGATAAAACTCCTCCAAAAGAGCTCGGTCAACAGTCAAAATAATCTACCTTCCTTGTGGGAAAACATCAATCAAAACAGTCCCAAACAACTTGGTCAAACTTGGTCAAAGGAGAGAGAAAGGTCCACGGTCAAAATGTAGTCAAAACCTACGATCAATAGAAGTCAAATTGCCCAAAAAATCTCAATCTTTGTGGCAAAGAATGTAGCCTCCAAAACTGATGTAAAACCAAGTCGAAGTATGCCGAAACACCAAAAAGTCAATGTCAGTCAAAGGCTGGTCAAAGATAGATTTCGGCCCTCCTGAAATTTTCTCTCTCCTACTTGCATGTGTGAAAGAAAACCTACAATTTCAGACTTGTACGAACCTCTAAGAGAAGAATAAGAAGTGTGAGATGTGTGTCCAATGAGGTTGACATGACTTGTATTTATATGTGATTTTGGAAGAGGCTTTTCCCCATTGAGGGCAACTTGTACTTTTCTGCACATGTGAGTTTTCACATTAAAATTATATTTTTCCTTGACTAAATTAAATTCTTTCAAGGGAAAAGAGGGTCTTCTTCAGATGAGGAAATTTGTCCCTGAGTTGCCAAATTAACACCTTGATCCCGGATCCTAAAGTTAAGCCCCCTTTAACCTTCACCATATAGAGTCACTTATTCGTAACAACTCAAATAGTCTAAGATCTCATTAACAAGAAATAACAAACTACAATTCATTTGCGTCATGTTCCCAATTAATTAATTGCCCGAGGACGAAATAGCTTATCCAACCCCATAGGCTATATACTCATTGATAAAGGGGGGAACCCATTATCCAATGTTTTTTGGGCAACATTGGATAAATTTGGGGTAATTGGGGCAAAACTTGTGGAAAAAGCTATAATTGGGGCTATGAGGAGGGAAACTTATTACCCCTCACATTACAAGAGGCCCCATAAGGAATCTATAAATAAGATAGTGGAGAAATCATTTTCTCATCATTGATTGGATTGGAATATCTTTGTTTCTTCAGCTGAGGCTCTAAGGGTTTTAAGACCCCTTCTTCTATTGATTAGTTTCAGTGGCGATGATCCCACCCTAGCTAATCCCTCTCTTCTTTACTCTATTACAACATAATATTTTGGAGCATCTTTGGTCTTGTTTGGTAAGCAACGCATGAATATTTGTGGTTTGTTTGGTCATCAAAATCTCATTGAGGAGATCCATAATCAGCAAAGTCTCCCTCTATGTTTTTCTGTGATTTTGGTCATCGAAAATCTTGTTGAGGTGCAATCAAGGGAGCGGAGATCATCCCTGAGGCACTGAGGACCAATCTGTGGATAGCGAGGCGCTTACACAGTAAGAAAGGGTTCATTCTAGGCATAGAGTTTGGTCTGAAGACAATCTAGGGCACTGAAAACCTCAATCTGTTCACCAATGTCTTTCCTATGGAAACAACAACAGGTAATAACATCTTAGGGCATGTGGCTCATCTTGATAGAGAGCTTTCCTGGACTCTTGATCTAAGACAACAACTTAGACCTTGTTCTCCTGTAGCAGCAAGAGCGCATTAGGGTCAATCTGGCAGCAAATTCTACAGGAGATTGCAAGCCACACTCAAGGAGTTTGGTGATAGCAGTCTTCATCACCGCAGCAATCCAAGGCAACAAATAATGGAGTTGTCCTAGAGTATCAAAATTGCACAGGCAAATAGAAATTGTAAGTTGATAGTGTTTTAACTGGTGTAGTAAATTTCTGTAAGAACTATTGCATTTAATTATTGGGGTACTATATCAGCATAGGAAGTGGATCTATGGACATTGTAAACTAATATGTGTTATTGGTATTACTAAAATACCCATTCAATTGTTTATTGCTACGCATTCAATGTTTTAGTATTGAATTGAATAAAAGATATTATGATATTGGTATAATATTCTTTTATGTTTTTGAAACCTGTTACCACTCAAACTAGCAGAGGGCCTAAAGGGGATTCCTAAAGGGAACAACTACTAGGCCAAGGGCAACAATGGAGACTTAGCCCACTGTCACCTCAGCTAAGACTCCCTACTCTTTACGGACTTTCACCGATGGGATGAGACCAGGTATATGGAAGACAAATGTGAAAGATGAATCAACAAATGGATGTGAAGTGACCTTAATGATCATTTTCCTAGAAGGGGGTAAAGAATGGAGCTTACTTGCTCTTCAAGCAAGGTACAAAGATTTCTAGGATAAGGAAGTGAGGTTTTGCGGGTTAGATTAGAGGAATATGCCTTGTAAAGGAGTTTTCCAATCCTAAAATCCTTATTGAACTTGACTTCTCGAATGGTTCTTGGAGAATTGACTTTCAAAGGTGTGGAACTGCACAGGACCAAGTGGACCAAGCCTAGGTTAAGGAGAGAGAATCTAGCAACCAATGATGTTCTTAACCCAAACATGGAAGGGGAAAGGATCAAAGCAAGAATTTTCAATTAAAAGTGTCAAATTGATCCTATGAGGTGCTAGCCTAGGGAATACCAAGGCAAAGTTTGATCTCAGAGCTAGGGCTTGGTTTATCTAACAACTCCACCGTTAGAATGGCTTCAAAATTGGAGGAGGCCTTGAGGGCACACCAGCACAACAGAGGCTAGGAGATCAAACTTTTTCTATGGTTACTTCATCGGGAAAGAGATGCCCTAGGTGACCCAACTTCGCTAGACCTAGAAGAGGAAGGGAAGAGGTGGAGAAAAATGTTCTTTGAGTGATCACCTATTGGTAGACCAGTGCCTACTACCTTGGGGAAAATCGAGTCTACGAGAATAATGAGAAAGGAATTTGTATTTCGATCAAGGAGTCTTAAGGACTACTTCGATTGGCCTTTAGGGCAAGAAGAAGAGACGTCAAATCTTTTATACTTCACTTTGCAAAAAGAGATGGCATATCGAGGTCAATTCACTAGTAGAAGTATACCTAGGATATTTCATTCACATACATGGCCCATACATTGAGAGATGCTATATAGAAACAATAATTCCACAATTCACAATTATGCAATGCAGCAATTAGCCCTAGTATAGCAAAAATCCCATTCAATGCAGAAGACAAAAGTAAAACAAGAATATCATTAAATGTGAGTACTTACATGTAATAGAACATATCCAACCATCAATAGTTTGACAATAAAGAAGCTCCACGAAAAAATACTCCAATCCAAACATCAAAATTCATCCATGCTGCAATTCATCCTCCCAGAAAAAGTGTGAAATTCTCTAAAGAGAAGAATGATCCAATCCAAAGTGATGATACAAATGAATTCATGTCTCTCCTATTTATACACTCATTAAGAGTTCGAATTACCTAATTTGAGCCTACATTAGCCCATCAACTAAAAAAACGTGCAAATAACTATCTATTGGTGACAAGCCCACCAAACTAGCTCACAAAAAAAATAATAAGCCTCCCAGGAGGTCGAATGATCAATAATGCATGTCATTGGGCTCTCTAAGAAGGCTTGATGAAGTCCATGAGTACCAAAATGATGAGTTGGACTTCCAAAAGTAATGGACAAGGGGTTGGCCCTTTGTTCTCCAAATAATAAACCTGTGGTGCTCCCAATGGTTGTGAGGGCCCACAAGTGACCTCATGGGTCTCCAAGTAAGTCAAAGATGCCTATAGACCATCTGTAAGAGCTTAGATGATGGTGTAGGTGATGCCACATCATCCTACAAGTCTTGGTTCAGCTGCCATGTTACATTTGTGGGGTTGGCTAGGCAAAGGTGAACTAGGTGCATCTCAAGCAATTTTTGAACATATCTACGGATCCATGGAGTGTTGTTTACTACTGTGGAGGCCCCTAGCTCTCAACACACCCTACATGTGCCAATGTAGCCCTCTGGAGGGTTAGGACCCCATATAGAGAGACCAAACCCAAGATGGAGACCAACCGCAATCCTGCATAAGATCCAATGCGTGCCCTAACCTTCCAGTACAACAAGTCATCAATGATATCAAGTAAAAGAGCTTACAAACCATGGACCACCACTAAGGACTTCATAATGGCTTGCCTTTCCATAGTGAGCTTTGGCATGTGCTGATGTTTCCAAACTCCAAATGGGGTTAACTAGGTATCCCATTAGGTAGTTTCTATTTTTAAATGGGATAATATGTCCAAGGTACATCCTTTAAAAGGTGGTGGTATGTGATAGAGAGGTTAATGGAGTAGGGAATGAGGAGGGGCAGCCCTGGGCCACATGCTAGGGTACGAAGGTAGCTAGTAGAAGGGAAGCCCATACTTGGGTGTATAATGTATACGAGGGAGAAATTGTGGTACATGAGGTCCCCTGACCTTGATTTCTCCACCCTTCTTTATATGCCTTTTTATGATCCTTCTTCAATTAACTACTTGGGGCTCAAGGGGTAAGAGCATGACGTGTGAGATATAACAGTGGATACCCCCTTTTAAGGTAGGGTAGTTCATTGCCCACCAGGGGTTAGGACAATCATGGGTTCCTATATGATGAAGGGGGCTCATAGAGCTTGTAGTAACCAAGGTGATGGCCATGATGATTGGGTAGGGCTCATGTATTGGCTTTTGCCCACGTGCTAAATGTGTTTGTCCAGGCCATATTTTGCATATTGTGGTATGTTTCCCTGTTGAATGTGGCTAATTGTGCTTTCACTTTTCTTTTTAGCTGCATCAACCTCTGGGACATCATTTTAGGCCTGACCCAAGGTGTGGGCAAGGGGAAAGGGAGAGCTAGCCCTATGTGGACCCAGGTGGTAGAAATGATGAATGGGGTAATAATGAGTGGAAAGGGGGTAATATATGCAGATAAGTGAGCGGGACCATGCAACCAAAATTAGGGTTTCCCATGAAATACCATCCCTAAAGCCAAATGGTCAATAAAAGAGATCCCACGGGACTAGAATCCAAGGTTAATATCCAAAAAGGGGTATAGGGGAGAAGAGCACAAATCTAACCCATTCTTGCCACCAAATCCCCCCATTAATCCATGCCCATTAGTATCCATGATAAGAAAACTACCATACTTGATTATCAAATGACAAGGTATACCTTTAGGTTCGGGAGGCCCACCTTCAAATGTACGATCAAGACAGATGGGTGAAGGACCACATGGCTAGCTTAGGTGGTGGAGAAGTGGCACAATGAGCTAGTTGGTGGTTGCAAGGGGTTGTTAGCTGCCGGCTGATGACCATCTTGGAGAAAAAAATTATCGTAGGGATATCACCCACAAAATGGTGGGTAACAAAACCCTAAGGGCAAAAATTCCCTAGGGACATTACAATTGTATCAGAGTTGTGCATCCTGCCAACCAGAGGGATTAACAATGAGATCTAATTGTTCAACTGAGTGAATAGCACTGTTTCAAATCAGAGTGATGATTCCTACCAAAGTAGTCATGAGGAATTGGAAGGAGTTTTGGTTTAGTCCTATCACTGATCTCCATAAGTATCAAGCCATAAACAAGTGTTTGAGGACCAAAAGGCACACTTAGGTTAGCTTACATGGTTATATCCTCCTGAAAAGAATTGAAGACCTCAATCTCTTGAATCTGGTGGTTTGGGCAGCTCAAAATTTTTGCCTTACTATAGTGTTGGGGCTCAAAATAAGTATGGAAATGATGAGAGGTTTGAATGGTGTTTATCCAATGGATAGAATCCAACCAGTGATGATGAGTTCCAGTGTTTAGTTGATGACAACCATGGGTTAGAATCTCAGCATGTTTCAATGGGGGAACAAAAGCTTGAATTATCACCCTCAATTGATGTGACCTGCAAGCTCGAAGAAAGAGGGAGTGTGGTGGGTAAAGAAAACAAGCTAGGGGAGAATTGCACATCTGAACCCCAAAACATGAAAAATGAGGACAATGCTTATATCCATGCAATAAATGAGGGGAAGCAATCTAAACCTTTGTTGATGTTAAATGCAAACAAGGGGCCTGCATTCGAGAGTGGAGTAAAGGAATCCACTGAGTTTTAATCACATGATGTTACAAATGAGAGCTGAACTGAAAATGATGCTAATTTGAAGGTTAAGCAACAAACTGCTAAAGTGAAGTTCATTGAGGGCCAAAGCCCTGCTAAAGTTATAGAGGAAGAGGTAAAGAATACAAGGCATTAATCTTCTGAACCTAGCGAACACGAAATTTCTTCAGATGGTGAATTTTATAACAAGGGACGAGATGAACTTAAATCTCATAAGGCACAATATACAAGAGATATGCAAGTCAGAAGTGGAATGGAAGGTTCAGCAACTCCACATACATAAATAGAGAAAACCAATAATATTGTATCTTCCTCACATGCCATTGAAGACATTGAAACCCATATGCCAAAATTGGATACACGTAAATATAGCCAACGTGACATTTGATTAAGTCTTGGTGATCCTTCTGCCAACTTAATTGGTAGCCAAGATCAAGGGGTCAACACTTGTCTGTTAGTGAATGACCAAGTTAGCAATGTTAGTCTTGAATCAACTTCAGTAAATTTGTTGTCCAAAGACAGTAGGGATGAAACCAAGAAGGTGACTCGACAGTGTCATGAAGATTTTGCAATTTCAGAGAAAGAGAAACTCAATAACAAGGTCTTTTTACCTTCTCATATTGGAGGTGATACTTCAAAGAAAGATGCAGAAGTGAGCAGTGAAAAGTGTTTAAGTTGTAGCTATAGTCGGTCTTCATAATATAAAATTATCATTGATGTATTCATTATATTTATTTATATTTTGTTAAAGCATGTTCTTCATGCTTAGAGAGTCAAAAAGAATTTATTATGAGTCAAAAGAAAATGTATTTGATTCATATCCCATTTGGACATTTGTAAGAAAAAAGAATCTTGAATTTTATGTTGATTCAAAGTCCACAAGATGACCATCTCGGCCCTCCTTGGACAAGTCAATGTAGACCTCCAATAGACACTTATTCGACCTGTTGAAGAAAGTGTAACTAGGTTCGGTCTTCATATATGTAATTTTGATCTTTGTACTTGTAAAAGAAAAGAAATATTATTTTTGTAAAATTATAAAATGAATTTCTTGCTCATTACATAGGTCCAGCACATGCTGAAGTGTTATAGGAAAGTCAAAGAGTCAAAGAGTTGTTCTTGAGCATGTAATGTATATGAGTCAACCTAGAGTCTAGATCAGCCCTCCAAGACAAGTACAATCCTCTTGAAGAATGCAGCAAGCAAAAAGATGTAAAACACAGTCATGTCGGCCTGCAAATGAATTAAATAAGCTAAAGAAGTCATGTCGGCATGTAAATAGAGACACATCAGTTCACTCTAACATGTCGGCTAATTATGGAGGGAAAACAACTATAAATACCCCACTGGTGTCACCACAGGAAACACAGAAACTTGGACTTCTCTGCAACTTCGAATGAGGACAGAGGTACAGAACTTCGCATGGGTACAAGATCTCAGACATCTCTGTGATCTCGGTGATAATGACAAGAAGTAATTACAGGGTCTCCTCCTCGGTACTGATCTCGATGAAGGATGAAATCACAGTCATAGTTTTAGTGATGAAGGTGAACTCGGATCCCACTGTAGCACATACATTCTCGACATTCTAGACAGTCACAATCTCGACATGATGGTGACTTCCCAGTGATACATTCTCAGCATTCTAGACACAGTCAAGATCTTAGTAAGGTAGCAATCATGGTCTCGTTCTTAATGAAGACAAGGTCACGATCAAGTCCTCAGTGCAGCTCACATCCAAGTAGAAAGACCTCGTTGACATGATGATGATGCAGGCAATGGTGCATCTAAGGACCTATGTGGTACTATGATGATGATCTCAGTGAAGCGGTAATGATGATGACGATCTCAACAGTAAGAAGAGGATTGTTGTCTTGGTCTTGGAGTGGCCTAATAGGTCAAGGGTCATGGTCTTGGTATTCGTCAATTGGAATCTCTATAAGAAGAATTTTGTGCAGGTTTCTCCAAGAGGGAGAGGTTTTGGCCCTGGCAAAAAGCCAACATCGTGTGTTCTTGTCTCTTTGTTTTGATAGCTATTTGATGAAGTAAGAAATACACACACGAATGATATCAAGAAAAGATTGTGCTAATAAGCTAAAGATAAAATACCTCACAAATGGTTATCATGCTAAGAAGAATCTCGTTAACTCTTAATTGCCCTAGATTCTTCAACATGGTATCGGAGCTAAGGTGTTGAAGTGAAAGGAAGGGCGCAAAAAAAGACATTCGAGGATCAGTTTCAAGAAGGGCATCAAAGCAAGTTGAAGGGCTTTGTCAAAATCGAAGGATTAGTCTACAACAGTCGTCTACAACAACTAGGGTTTTTGTCTATATAATCAAGGAGACAATATACAACACCAAGACAATTTAGGATAATTTTGATGCCAGGATCAAGTAATCTCAATCAAAGTGAAGTCTCAACGTTAGTGCTCAAAACTCAGATCACAGTCAAACGAAGAAAACGTAGTACCTCTCACAATTTCAGTGCTTAGCATTGGACAGTGCTAAAAGGTTTCAAAGGAGATCTTTGAAAAAGGGATTCCAGTTGTTCATGCTAGTCAACTCAAGCAAGGCTCTACCATATTCTACACCAACAAGGAGCATCACAACAAGACCACAAGGATTTACAATAAAATCACATCAACTCAAAGATCACCTTGAGGAAGCACCAGCGCATCTTCAACATGATCAAGGTGAAGATTTTATCTTCACATATCAAGTAAGTATTTTCATTAATCAATTTGGTTAAATGACTTCGTCTTTGCAAGGAGATCTATAAATCGGTTGGGTCATCAAGATTCCATGCCTAAGAAAGGAGGATAGATATAGTCCCCAGAAGAGAAGTCATATGGAATCAATTCTAGGTCCTCTCATCCCTATGTAGCAGGAGAGGTGACATAAAAGAGAGATATGAAATGCTAGAAAATATACTCTCTGAAATGCAGTGAAGAAGGTCATATCACTTAGACCTAATTGAAGGTATCAAAGAATGAAGGGATATCTTCATAAGATCTCAACTGGAAGATCTGGGAGAGATGATAAGAAGATGATCATCATTGATATACTAACTAATAAGTAAGGTACCAAATGTCCATAGACAAGGAATTTACCTCATTCGAAAACTTGTGGTCTCTATGCTAGATAGAGAAAGACAGGTTGAGGGAAAGAGTGTTGAAGGTTAAAGGACTCAAACATGTGCAAATAGCAAAAGGAAGTTCGGTCCTGAAACAAAACATAATAGTATAGCTAAGATTATGGAAAGATTATGGCAGCTGAAGAAAAGGGCCAAGGAAAGGAGTAGCAAGATCTCTACTATGATTGAAATGGTATCCCTCACAAAAGGGTCCTACCATAAGATTTTGTTATCGATATGACCATGATAATTAGATGCATCGTGGCATCATGGAAGCATTAGAAACAAGAGCTAGAAACATCACCATGGGAATCATGAAGGACAAAATCCATAGCAGTCAAACATGAAGGATATAGCTCTTGGAAACCTCATTGGACATTGCAGGAAAGGAAGAAGTCATCCAAGACAAGGACTCATCATACAAAAAGGAAACATTTGATAGATGGGGATATGCAAAATCCTCGACATTCTCTGATGAAATCCTCATCGGAGGGTTCACTAATCTAGAGAGGAAGCAAGTGTTTCATCAGGAACTCCAACTTATGGAATTCATGGGATGATGGTATGATGAAGCAGATGAAGGAATCAAAGATCTTTTCAATCAAGGAAGTTGTTGGAAGAAGCCTAGATGACCTAAAGGTAAACTTAGGTATGCATGCTTGTGTTTAATATTATAATGTCATGTCGTATGGTTGCAGGTAACATGGATCATTACTTCTATCTTGAGAAGCATGATCAAGAGAAAAAGGATCTCCTCCTCTGAAAGGATGCAAGAAGGCATAAAGTCAAACTAAGATGAAATCAACATAATATGTCCTCATACAGAGTATGAGGTGGTTGACTACAATTAAGAAACTCTAATTGAAAGCTCCAGGAATGGAATGTGTGAGGAAGGAAGAGATCGTGGAATATGCAACCATGATGAAGGCAATCAACATACAAAGGACCAAGAAGACTTGACTAGGAAATCTCCTGGAAAAGATATGAAGATTCTGATAAAAGTATGAAAAAGATGGAGACCCTTGACAATGGATATCTTTGGGAGATGTGTCAACATGTATAAAGGATGTTGATACCTACAGAAAGATGTCATGATGAAGAGCCATCTCGAAAGGTACGATTTGATTTAATGTTATGATTTCTAGAATAATATTTAGATGAGTTCATGCAGGGATACTGGAACAAGAATTGTAAGTACAACTAGCATTCATGTGGTGGATGAAAACTCCTAAAAGCAACATGACGAGGAAGAAGTAGCCACATGACGAAGGTTCCAGATATGTATTAAAAAGGCCACTTTCCATGAAGAAAGGAATGACATGACAAACGAGGAAGGAAAGTGATCGAGAGCTGATGCCCTACAAGGAAGAAGCTCAATTGAATGTCATGACATCAAGGAAAGAAATTGTTCAAACAGTTGAAGGACCGACGAAGAAACAGTTGTTGATGAAAATGAGAATCCCTAGTTAAGAGGTAGCTCTGACAAGTCCCTAATTAAAAGGGAGCTTAGACAAGTCCCTAGTTAGAGGGAACTTGGGTACATTCCTTTATAGGAATGAGCATATCCTCCCTAATTGAGAGGGAGAAATAGACACAACATTCTTGTCTTCATCTAGGAAGAAAGAATGGAGGATTGGGTAATCATCTGGCATCCGATGCTCTTTGAGGATGTGTAGGGCATCCAAGATAAGAGGAAGAAAGAATGGAGGATTGGGTAATCATCTGGCATCCGATGCTCTTTGAGGATGTGTAGGGCATCCAAGATAAGAGGAAGAAAGAATGGAGGATTGGGTAATCATCTGGCATCCGATGCTCTTTGAGGATGTGTAGGGCATCCAAGATAAGAGTAGGCAAGAGGACTGATATTCTTTGAGTGCTGGGAACCCAAGATAAGAATAGTCCTAGAAGGTCATACTCAGTGAACACATGGGTGGGTTTGTACCTCGAGAGACAATGATGAAGGTGTTTATAGTCATTGGTCTCGCCAACATTGTGCTCTAATATGATGAGAGATAGAGCTGTCAGTCAAGGCCTTGTTGTGGAAACAATGTTGGTTATTATGATGCTATACAAATGGATTACCAATCCGATTCTTCTTATGAGAAATTCTTTAGATTAAGAATGACCAAGTATCATTATGAATACCTCCCTAGTTAAGGGGAGCGTTGAAGAAAGTGTAACTAGGTTCGGACTTCATAAATGTAATTTTGATCTTTGTACTTGTAAAAGAAAATAAATATTATTTTTAAAAAATTATAAAATGAGTTTCTTACTCATTACATAGGTCCAAGACATGTTGAAGTGTTATAGGAAAGTCAAAGAGTCAACCTAGAGTCAAGATCAGACCTCCAAAACAAGTGCAATCCTCTTGAAGAATGCAGCAAGCAAAATTATGTAAAACACAGTCATGTCAGCCTGCAAATGAATTAAATAAGCTAAAGAAGTCATGTCGGCTTGCAAATAGAGACACATTGGTTCACTCTGACATGTCAGCTAATTATGGAGGGAAAACAACTATAAATACCCCACTGGAGTCACCACAAGAAACATAGAAACTCAGACTTCTCTGCGACTTCGGATGAGGATAGAGGTACAAAACTTCGGATGGGTACAGGATCTCAAACATCTCTGTGATCTCGATGATAATGACAACAAGTAATTACAAGGTCTCCTCCTCGGTATTGATCTTGATGAAGGATGAAATCACAGTCATAGTTTCGGTGATGAAGGTGAACTCGGATCCCACTGTAGCACATACATTCTCGACATTCTAGACAGTCACAATCTCGACATGATGGTGACTTCACAGTTATACATTCTCAGCATTCTAGACAATAAAGATCTCAATAAGGTAGCAATCATGGTCTCATTCTTAATGAAGACAAGGTCATGATCAAGTCCTTGGTGTAGTTCACATCCAAGTAGAAAGACCTTGTTGACATGATGATGAAGCAGGCAATGGTACATCTAAGGACCTCTATGGTACTATGATGATGATCTCAGTGAAACAATAATGATGATGATGATCTCAAAAGTAAGAAGAGGATTGGTGTCTTGGTCTTGGAGTGGCCTAATAGGTCAAGGGTCATGGTCTTGGTATTCGTCAATTGGAATCTCTATAAGAAAAAATTTGTGCAGGTTTTGTCCAAGAGGGAGAGGTTTTGGCAATGGCAGAAAGCCAACATCGTGTGTTCTTGTCTCTTTGTTTTGATAGCTATTTGATGAAGTAAGAAATACACACACTAATGCTATCAATAAAAGATTGTGCTAATAAGCTAAAGATAAAATACCTCACAAATGGTTATCATGCTAAGAAGAATCTCTTTAACTCTTAATTGCCCTACATTCTTCAACACGACCCTCCTGGAAAAATATATATATATATATAAAGGACAAGTTCAACTCATTTGGGAGATCATTCACCACACAACAAGTAACACATATGAACCCAGTGAAGAAGAAGAGGAAGATGAGTCAAAAGAGAGAGAAAGACAAGAAGAATATTCCAATTGATCGAAATTTGACTTTGCATCAGCTCACATGTATGGACTGAAATTTTTGTTAAAGACGCCTAATTTTCTGAAGTGGCTACAGGCCAAAATTCGGCCCTAGTTGCGAGTCCAAAAATCCTAAAGTTTGACTAGATTGGAGCAGGGTTGACCAGAGTTAACTTTGACTTTGGACGTGACATGGACGAGGGTTGGACTTGGTATCTTGGTGGTAGTTTGGTCTTGGTCTTGGTCTTGGATATCTCATTTCGATCTAATTCTATAAGAGAAGGAATGTTGGGTTTTCCCCTTATGGGTTTTGCCTTGGCTAGCAACATAATTTTAGTGTCTCTTGTCCCTTTGTGATCTATATATTTTCTTGGAAAATTGAACATTTGTATAATTGCTTGATGAAGAAGGCATAAGAAGTAATAAGAAGACATCTAACATTCACAAGTAATTATCAAGTAAGGAAATTAGGTATTAGATTTTACTACACTTGGATTCTCAACAAAAAACAGCAACGTGGCATGAGACATTTGGTCCGAAAGAAGGTGGAGGTATACATCAAGGAGCATATAAGACCCCTTTGTAAAGGTGGGGTTGTTATAGTAAAGTGTTGAGATTTGGTAGGTGGGGTTGTTACAATAAAGTGTTGAGATTTGGTAGCTTGCGAGGCACTCCAAGCCCTAGGATTCGGGGTTTGGAGGTTAGAGTGCCACAAATGTGCTTTGTGGGCTTGGAACCCAAGCTTGGGGTTTTGCACCCAAAGGAGTTGGGCCAAAACCAAGTGCACTTCAAGTGATTTGACACTTGGAGGTGTTAGAGGAGCCCTAGAGGAGCAAGGGGCAGCGAAAATCACTTAAATCAGAGGTCTCCAATGTGAGATATTAATTTTTTATGTGGCTGGTGGTTAATTTGGCACATTGCGCAGATCAGCTTAGAGTTAGAATGTGCCCCAAAGCAAGTGTGATGACACCACAGGTTTGTGTATAAATAAAGGATTGGAGATACATTTCACCATCATCCAAAGTGAAATCAACTCAGGAATTACGTCTAAAATTGGCAGTGAGCCTGAGGCAACTAGAAAGAGAGTAAGGAGGACGAGTTTGGGAGGATCTTTTCTCTATTTTGGTGCGGATCTCCTTGCTGGATTGGGCCACAGTTTTGAGGTAAGTTTGGGTGATTTTTTGTGCTATGTTTGTGTGGTGTTTGTATCTTTGTTCAGACCACAGAGAAGTGTTTCTACAACAGCATGTTGGAGGCATAATTTGGAGGGCCGAGAGGGGCCTAGTAAAGGCTCTCTATCCTAGCCGCATTTACTCCAAGAAACAACGCGGTTAAACAGGGGTGTTTTCTCTTCTAGAGAGCTCATAGCACTTGCTATTGTGGGACAATGTGTTTTAGGGTGTTTTGAGGAGGTTCCTTAGGCCCAAAATAGTGCTTTGGAGGCCTAGAAAGGACAACATAGAAGGGCAAGTGTTTGGCGAAGGGAAAACACAGTTGGGAGCAAGGATTTAAGGTTGTTGGTGTGCCCTAACCAAACCTCAAGAAGCACAAATCCTAAGGAAAAGAGAACCAGCAGTGTGTTGGAGAGCAAGCTATGTGTATTCTCTTGTTGATGTTTGGTTGCTAGGGGATATAGAGGTCCTAGAAGAGGACACTAGTATTGGACACGTGTGGACTGTTGGAGGGCAGCATGAGAGTGGACGAAGTTAGCCCTAAGTGCAACACCTTGAAGGATTAAGGTGGTTGCTAGATGAGGCAGAGGAGCTCAAGGTCTGATCATCCAGGAAGAGAAGTTGTACAACCCAAGTTCATTGTGGGAGAAGTGTTAGAAAATCGGAAAGGCAAAAGGATTTTATTTTATTGATAATTACTTGTTATCTTCCTGAGTCCTTATTAACTTTTTTTATGTTATTCTCTTATCTTCTTTTCATCTAGCAATCATCAAATCAAAACATGAAGATCAGGGTCACCAGATATAGGCACTCAACCAGGGCTAAGACCCCTCTATAAAGGAAAACCTAGTCAACTCTTCCACTAATAGATTCAAATCAAGGTGAGACAATCCAAGACCTCCTAGACCTAGACAAAGACCTCCTCCAATCACCAAGTCAGCCCTTCCTTCCTGTAGATGATCCTTGCCAAAGTCTCCAAGTACCAACTTCACAGTTGCAGTTTCAATCCATAATTTCACCCCCCCAGCTACAAATTTTTGGTCCCCAACTTTAGAACTTCGGACCTGCAGTAAATTCAAAATTTCGACCCAACAACAGCCCAGTAACTTCACACGTGTGAGAGATAGAATGCCTAAAAACTCGATGTAGGTCTTCCCAACTAATCTTCTTCTTCTCCAGCAATTTCACTCAAACTTCTTGAGTGAGTGTTCCAGAATCCAAATAGGTCGAATTGCCTCTTATTTATAGCCCTCCAGTTGGGTCGAATAGCCCTAATCCAGGCTGACTTGGTGTAGAGGTGACAAGTGATCTTTTTGACTCAAAAATAATTATTTTCACATGATATAAAAGCCCAAGAAGGGTCTAATATAAATGACAATGACTTTATTGACTCAATGCAAAACCTAGAAGCCTTCAGTGGAGGCTTTGACCTAAAAATTGATGACCCAAGCATGAAACCCATGCTTTAATAAGCCATTTCTTTTTATAACAAAAATTCCTTTTTCTTTCTTTTGACAATTATATTACATCATGACTCAAGTACAATTATTGAGACCAACACTAGTTACATTTTTCAACAAGAAGGACGTATTGTAGTGATAGGTGGCAGCCCTCTTGCCCTATGTTTGTCTTCATTGCAGCAGCATAGGAAGACAATAGTGGGAAGAAGTCCCTAAGTAGCTAAGGAGCGGCACTAGGCAAGAAGACCGGAAGTGTTGTGGCCTTGAAGGTCGAAGGAGCTGTTAGTGAGCATGAAGACCCTATGTGTTGGTTATAGATGGACTTATCATCAGCCAGAGGGAAGATTGGAGAGCCGAGTTCATTGGCCTAAAGGAGCTGGTGCATTGATAGAGTCAGTGCTTCAAAATAGAAGCAAAGGACCCGCAGAGTGTTCAAGATACGATCGAGAAGTTGTGATGATGCGCAACATTAGCTAGATTATTAGTGTATCTTGTTCTTGTATTCTTGTACTAGTGGATGTATGAGGGCCATTATCCTTGGTACAGGAGCCCTAGACTGTTGTATTATCATTTTGATTAAACAAAGTTCGGTTGTTGATTAAATTTGTAAAAAATGTGTATATTTTGTGCACTAGTAGATTTACTACTGTATATTATTTCGCTGTGCAAAGTAGTCTTCTTGTGATACTTAGATTCGTAGCATCAATGATTTAAATTTCTATCCTAGACTCCGGTATCGTGGAAAAACAACATAAAGCAATATCGATGGGTTGTTGGTAAGACAATTGAGAAGGTTATGAAATATTATCACAATACAAAAAGTGCAAATTGCCTCATGACATAGGGAAATAATGTTAAAAAGCTCTCTGAACAATATTTTCAAGGTTTCAAGCAAAAGGAAAGAGACAAAGAAAGTAATGGGGAAATCACAACTAGAAGAAGAAGAAACAAAAGAATTTCACCCAAAAAAAAAAGAAGAACACAGTGACCATGATAGAAGACAAAGATAACAGACAGGAAAAGAGACACCATTACTCTCATTCACCTCCTCGACATATAAATAGAGTATCCTTTCCTTCAGTGTTGATGAATAATCATGATCACGATCATTATTGAACTTGCTCCCATCAGTTTGATCAAATTTGAATCTCACAGTCACTGTAAGGATCAGAAACTTGCGGGAATCACCGCAAGGATTTAATGTCCCCTAGTTGATGAGAGGACAAAATGGCATGAAGAAACATTACAGTGAAATCTATGTTAAAGAAACTGTAATGTCGCCAATCAATTAGGAGAAACAAGACGGGTTCCACTAGCCTAATAAGTTCTCCTAACATTATGACCGCCTAAGGGGTGGAAAGGGGGACATATCCTAGGCTAATCAAATGTCACTTCCATTTTATAGAAATTAAAAAGTTCCTAAAGTGACTTAATAAAATTAAAAGGTAAAATGGCAGCAAAAATGGCCACTCAATTATAAAAGGAGAAAAATGAGGAGCGTCTCATCATTCTATCACTTGCATTTTGAGAAAAATAGCTCTTGGAGAGTTTTTGGAGAGAAGCTTAGGATTTTGGAAACCCTAGCCATCATTGCTAGCTTTGGTGTTGAAACTAGACAACCGAATTGGGCTTGAGAGTGGAATCACTCAGATTTCACCATCGCACTATTAAGGAGAAGAAGATTTGTTGAAGTTAAAGGAGGAGAAGAGGTTTTATCAATTGATTTTAACTTCTGATTTAGTGTATTCTACATATCTTGTTTCATGTAGAAGAACCAAGTCAAATATGAAGCCAAAATCCCTATTGAAGCAAGACGGAGTTTCCTTTTGCCAGTGTTGTTACTGTTGGACATATGCATTATTATGAGGCTGAGTATTGAGGAAAGAGGACAAACGAGTTCTGCGAGTTGAGTTACTCACTATAGCATGAGTTTTACTCCTGAATGGATGAGTTATTCATTGTATAGAGGGGCGAGTTCTCTCCCTAACTTGTTGGTCGTGTTATCCATGGTTAGGTCTATATCTTAGCTTGGAGAGAAACGAGTTAACTATGCTTGGAGCTGAGTCATCCTCCTTACCTCTAGACTGAGTTCAACTGTTGAGTGGGTCAAGTTCCATACTAGAGAAGGGACTGATATTTTCTTGCTTGTTGGATGAGTTCAGTGGAAAGGATATGGACGTGTTTATACTCTTTTCATGGACATGGGTTTATATTTTTCAAAGAAAATCACTCCTGCAGTTGTGCGTACTTGCCTCAAATGAGTACCATCTTGTATCTGACCAGTGGTTGTGCCAAAGGGTTGAAAAGGAACGAATGATAGAGCTAGCTCCTAGATTTTATCATTGTTGAAGTATTCTCTGATTTGATATTATACTGAACTCAAGGTTCTCTGCTTGCACCAGGTTCTTCAATGTGCTCTCACTGTCTATTTTCCATTGCAATAAAATTAATGTGAAGAATGGGTATTTTCTAGCTTGCATTAATGCTATAAATGTAAGTGTTTGTGGATATTTCTGAGTGTTATATGCTTTTTAGTTCATTGGTTTGAAGTATGCCCTATTATCCGTGCTCTCATATGTTGATACATTAGTTAAACAAATGGAAACTAACCTATAGCAGTATGCATCCAATCTGTTTGAAAGAACCTCCCATTGAAGAAACACATTAAAACTCAAAAAAGCACAGTGGGTATCTGGAATATTTCCAAGAGAGAATATTACACAAACCCATAAAGAGCAAGATACTAGTGGCAGGAGTTCCAGTGGTAAGAGCTCATCAGAAACAAACATTAGCAGTCCTAGTCAACAGGTTGGTGGCTTGTGCATTTCTACTCAACACAATGGATCCTCTGCTTTGAAGCATAGTCAACCATTTCAGCAGGAAGGTCAAGAGTAGAGTGTTTTATATCCCAGAGACTATCAAATGACTGAAACATTCTTCTTCTCGAAGTCAATAGATGCTGAGAGAGATTATAACACTACAAGATCCTTTGAGTAGAAACATATCAAGTCAATCTCTAGACACAACTCTCCTGAGCAACATTCTGTTGTTCAATTTGTTTCCTCAACAGAAGTTGATGATCGGGAACTAAAAAGGGGGGATCTTGCCCTTGAACAAAGAAAGCAGCATGGACTTGAAATGACTCAAGATCAGTATTGCACGACTTGTACTCGTATAAGACTCGTCTAGCTATTGACTCAGCGACTCGTATAAGAATTGAAAACGACCCGTATAAAATTCGTATAAGAATCGACAAAAGACATTTTCCCTTTCCCTCCACCTGATCTCAAAAAACAAAAATGAAAACAAATCAAAATTTGCTTCCAGGAACGGGTCTTATACAGATCCATATGAGTTTTATACGAGTCGTATGCAAGTCAACGGTCAACGCGAGTCTTATGTGAGTCAGCGCGAGTAAGAGTGTTATGTGCAAGTTCTATGAGAGTGACTCGTTTCGACATATGACTTGTCAAGACCTGTGGGTCTTGAAGGGTCTTACAAGGGTCGTGCTTCATTGCTCGAGATATCAAGGACAATACTAACCTTTCTGAGAAGATTTATGTTGGCTTCTATAAGATTGAAGATTCATGGTTGGATAAAGGGAAGCCAATATATACTCAGGTTTGCTGTCAAATAGAAGCCTCACCCATCTTTTAGGCAAGGTCTCAATAATTCGGATATTTCTTCAAATAGGGAGAGCTTACCTTCCTACCTTGTGAATAATGTTGGACAAAGACGAAGGCTAAAAGAAATTGATAAGAAAATGCACTAGATACAAAATAGAGTTGAGCTCGAACATATGCATTTACAGGAATAAAAACAGTTGTTGCATAATATGAAAGGGACATTTGGCCACATTGATAAAATTCAAAAACGTAATAAATCTCTAGATCAAGGGTTGGATTCCCTGAAAAAGGAGATCTTTCAAATAGAAAGATATGTGCAAGCCATTAAGAAAGAACTTGGTACCTTGAACTTGTTGGCATTATGACACAGGTTAGCACTATGACACAGGTGTTGTCCTTGATGGCAACTCACTCAGATGACAGATCACAATTCAGGCTCTCAGAATGAAGGAAAAAGAGATATATGCAGGTTCCACTTAACCAAGTCGCGTATACACGTGGGATATCCAATCAAAAGGCGCGTATGTGTATGCACGCACTTTCATGCAAGGAAAAGAGCGTACATGTGGGAAAACTTGTTTTTTAGTCCATGGTATTTAGTCCTTGGTATTTGGACCTATGGTTTTGGACCATGGTATCTCGTCCGAAGTATTGGACCGAGGTACTGGGTCCCAAGCATTGGTTCTAAGTGGTTTTGGATCATGGTATTGAGTAAGGCCTAAGACTATAAAAAAGGGAAGGAGATCATTAGGCAAAGGCACTCAAGCATTGAATATCTTATGAAGAGCAAGATCTAGAATACTGGTCATTGGGATTATGCTGCATAGCTAGATCTGAATCAAGGAGGAACCTGAGCGCTAGAAGAAGGACAAGTTCTATTGATGGATCAAGATCTTAAAGCTTGAATAGAAGTATCTTTGTGTAATTTTGATCTGTTATATTTGGTGCATGGCTTGATCTATAAATCTGATAATCTGGGTATAACTGAGGTCTGAATAATTGAAAAGGGTAAATTATCTTTTATAGATATGTTCGCAGGTTCGGCATTGCAAACGCACGTATACACGTTGGTTCAATAATTCAAAACAGTGTATACACTGGTTTGCCTTAATACAGAAGCATATGCACGCAGGTTCGTCATCTTGCAGTAGCGTATGTCTCATAAGATATGTTTTAGCTACTTCTGTTTATTGCTGCAGTATTCAGGGTTCAGGATTGGTGTCTAGTTACTGTTACTATATTCTGGTTACAGCATTCAAAGAAGTGATTGATTGATTCAGTTTTGGTTGGTGCAAAGGGGATTGGTTGATGTAGATACATTTGATGTTTGATTGATGTTATTTATGGATCCAGTCTGAAAATTTATGAAACGTGGTCCCTGAAAGAAAAGAGAAGGTTGTAGCCTTTTGTAGGTCAACACCTACGTACTAGTACATTAGCAAGTACAAGAGCTAAGGGGGTTGTAGCTCCCTTCTAGGAGAAGCTGGAGAACGAGAGAAGGTTGTAGCCTTCTACAGGTAGAAGCCTGTGTACTGGTATAAGACTGCACCAGTACAGAAATACTGTAAAAAGAAGTTTCTTATTAAAAGAAGATAGAGACAAATTGCAGCAGGTGGTTTTCACCCACATTGAGTTTCAACCTTATATCTTGTGTTTATGTGTGTGATGATCTGTCCTATTTTTTTGCACCTGTTTACTATTCTTATGGTTAATGAAATTCTGATGCACTAATTGAAGATCAACATTTAATGGATTAACTAAATCATAAGTTTATTGGATATACGTTAGTTTCTTTTGTCATAGTTGTGTGTATACACGGGTTCCCATAACTGAAGTAGCGTATATATATCTGAGTATGAAAATGAAAAAGTGTTTGATTTGATAATACTGATTCACCCCCCTGCCCAGTATTATTTCCAACAATTCGTATCAGAGCAAGTTCTTCAGAAGAAGCTTGATTGCTTGAAGGAAGATCTATCATCATGAGCAACTACGAAAGGGAGGCATCCATTAGGCCACCAATCTTTGATGGAAGCATCTTTGTCTATTGGAAGGTAAGAACCACAGCCTATCTTCAATCTCTTGGTGCAAAAGTTTGGGATATCGTGGAAGGAGGATACACATTCCCATCAGCAACTCCTATAGATACAGCTGGTAAAAAGCAGTATGAAACAAATACAAAGGCGGTCAATACTCTATTGGGGGGTCTATCTCAATCAGAATTCATCAAGGTTATGCAACTCAAAACAACCAAAGAAATATGGGACAAGATCATTCTAGCTATGAAGGAGACGATCGGGTAAAACGTGCAAAACTACAATCTCTCAAAATTCAATATGAAACTCTCAGAATGCATAATGATGAAAGTGTGGCTAATTATTTCTTACGTATAGATGAGATTGTTAATCACATGAAAAACTTGGGTGAAGAGATAAAAGAAGTTACTTTAGTTGAAAAGGTATTAAGATCTTTGTCTTCTAAGTTTGAATCAAAAGTTTCTGCCATAGAAGAAAAGCAGAATCTTCAGAGTATTACCATGTCACAGTTGCACGAAATCCTAACTGCCTTCAAAATGAGAAAAAGGGGTCCATCAAACATTAGAGAAGCCGCATTCAAAACTTCAAAAGGAGAATACAATGAGTCGGGACATACGTCAGAAGGAGAGGAAGAATCAAACTTTGTCAAGAACCTTCAACGAGGCTTTGAAAGATTCAGAGGTAAGCTACCTTTCAAATGCTTTGCTTGTGGGAGAGTCAGTCACTATGCAGCCAAATGTCCTCATAAAAATAAGCTTGATAAAGGTAAGGAACCAATTAAATGGAATAGAAAACAGAATGTAAGTAGGAAGAGTTATTATACACATGAAGACAGCGATGGACTTTCAAATAGTGATGAAGATGAACATGGTAATGATTATAGACTTTTGATGGCTTTTGAAGATGATGATTTCTTGGATGCTATAGATGAAGATAATCTCTGTGAAGAAATTTCTAAACTTAAAATTTGTTTAGAAGAAAAGAGTATGACTATAAATACTCTGACATTCCAACTTGCTGAAAGGGAAAAACACAATGAAAAGTTAGAATGTGAAATTGTGGGACTTAGAAAAGATATTGAGAAAACAAAAGCTCTTAATCTTAGATTTGCTAAAGGATCTGAAACTTTAGATGAGATTATCAAAGTGTAGTGTTCTCCTCTAATCAAGACAGGTCTTGGATATATTGAAGAAGCATCTCAAGCACAGAAGCCATCCACCTCCAAAAGTTATCTTGATGCAGCAAGGAGAAGCGAAAAGGGTGACAATCATCAGCAAAGGCATAAAGCAGATCACCAGGTAAATCAAGGTCAATCTACTTCAAGGATGAACAGATATCACCAAGTAAATCGAGGTCAATCTACTTCAAGGATGAACAGAAGTTACAAACAACTGCAGGTAAATCATTCTCAATTTGCCTCAAGAATGAATGTCAATGGAAACTACAATCACCTGGACGATAGATTTGATAATCGCAGGAATTTCTTTAATGGCCAATGTTTTTCATGTCATAACTTTGGACACAAAGCTACTCAATGTGTTGCCTACAAGACCATCAAGATTCGAGAAGCACGAAATCAAAGGAGCATGACTGGGGTCATGAAGAGGACCTACAATAACTTTTCTGCTCTTGAAAATGAAATAGAATGCTCTATTTGTAACAACTTCGGTCATGAAGATTCTGAATGCAGGAGTAAGTTTTGGCAAACATCTTAGAAGGAGCAAGCTTCATTAGGTCCCAAAACATGGAGAAAGAAAGAATCGCTACTAGAAAGATGTGGTATAGCCTTATATGCGGAAGGACAGGAAAATCAGTGGTACATCGACAATGGATGCTCAAAACATATGACAGGTAATAAAAAAAACTTCAACCATATAGTGCCTTAGAAAAGGAAAGGAAGGTCTCATTTGGAAATGACACCCCTGCACTCATAAAAGGTAAAGGTTTTGTTCTTTTGAAAGAAAAAGTCAAAGCTGGAAATGTTATGTATGTTGATGG